>NJRQ01000647.1:62039-74866 GCA_003063805.1 Aphaenogaster ashmeadi
ATATACATATATCTCTATAAAAAAATATAAAACAAAAAATAATTAAGACATTTCCTATTTATTATCGCAAACATTTTCTTATATGGAAACATCAATTCTAACAACAAAATGTGTTTTTATCTCGTCTATATGAGATATCAACAAAACATTAAAGAACAACGCTGATATGCTGGTAAAAGTAAACATCCGTATCTTTTGCAAATCAGTGCATAATATCATTCGTCATGCAACAGTCAGGATAGCATCAATTGGTTAGAGATAAAAATACAAATGAATGTTATCGAGATGTCAACATGGGTTCTTGCGCTAGCGATGATAAATGTATACTTTTCAGCTGCATGTTCTATACTTTTCTTTTTCAATTTTCCTCTTTCACTCTTTCTTCCTCCAATACAAGGAAATATTTAGCGAAAACATTTAATTTCAAAAATCATCTGTTTTATTTATTCTCAATTGAATCCATTTCTATTTCGAAAACCTACCTCGTAGGTTTCGAGATTCCTTAGCGCAAAGTAAACCTTCTCCGATCACTCACCCTATCTCAAAATAATCATAAGGATTACATAATCTCTCTACAATCATACAACAAAATATTTCGATCTTATTTTGAAATATTCTATATATACAGGATTTAGCAGTGGGATCTGGCGTTTTTTTCTTGTTGTAAAGGAATGACAAAATTTAAAATAATAAATAAAATACAGGAATAATCTTTCAATATTGCCACTTATTTATAACCAATTAACTTCTAAGTTATGAGTTAACTTCTAAAAATAACATTCTATAAATAAGCATCTCTAGATCTAACAAAATTTTTATGAAAGTCTGCAATGAGTTGTTATACGCCCATTTACAAAAGATTATTTTTAGAACTTAACTCATTACAAATAAATGGTACTGTTGAAAGATTATTCCTATATTTTATTTATTACTTTAGACCTCGCCATTCCCGTATAACAAGACCGAAAAAGTCGTCGGATCCCACTGCCGAGTTTTGTACATATTTTTAGACGATGTACACCAACGACGACAATATAGACATGCCACAGAGTAAAGACCTACGACTACTTGACGGAGTTTTTGTATCTTAACTCAGTCGATGAAAAGACGGCCGTGAGTACTTACATCAGGCATGTCTAGGATCTGGGAGCATATACTTTGTATGGGGTAAACGCCCATTGATAGGGCGCGTGGTCCAGGACTGTGTGCGCCCTACACACCCAGTACCATTTAATCCGTCATTCCAGTGAAGGCAGCACAACACAAGACAGCACAAACACGTCAGTTACATCGATGTACAGTGCTTAGCACTAATGGTACCAGTGCGAACTTTGCATGTACCCACTGCACAAATGTTCCACGGGGATTGGATAATTCTTTTTTTGTAACATAAAGTTACACAAAAGAATATATAGGGTATAAATACTTTTTTTACTCGATACGAATAATCGCATCGAATTTCATGAATATTGACTACCTCAGACACTTTAGAACGGTGTAAGATCCTCTTCCTGATCTTTCACTACAGTCATACTTATGACATTAGAAAAGAAGAATCGTGTAGATGTTTTTCTTGCACTATACATCGAAATAAATTAGGTTTCTTTGCATGCTACAACTTGTATTTGATAGAATCTACATTTATGAAATGTGCCGAAGACTGTTTTTTTATCCGCGGATTAATAGACAACTGTAAATCTTCAATTGTTCAATTGTTACAATGTCCATTCTCGCAGTTTACATAAATTTTTAGGGCATAAAATTTTAATGCAGGATTTTCCGATGTAAGAAACTTATAATCGTCTAACAGAGCAGAAAATTATATATCAAAGTCTGCAATCCTACTTTCAGTTCCTTATTCAACGCTTTTCCCTTTACAAACTGCTTGTTTATACTTTCCTCTTTTAATCATTTTATTTCACCATCTAATGACGATATTAGCGAATAACAGATTACTCATATATATTTATAAATTATTCGCAAATTTAATAATTATTAAATGTATTATACAAATGTATATAAATATACATATAATTATATATAAAATAGTTGTAAAGGATTTAATTTTTCGATTTAATATTTGTAATAATTTCGGATATTGAAATATTCGTTTAAAAAATTATCAAATTTGAAATTATTCAATATAAGCGTATTATTTTAAATTTCTTATTTGGTATAACTGAATGAAACCTATCTTATATTAAGATCTGGTTATTATAATTTTACACACAACGATAATAATAAACAAACAGTGTATTTCAAACGTTTAACTATTTAATATGCACACATTGTTATTACATCGTAACCACATATTCCTTTAAATATTCCGAAATGTTACAGGCCTCTTTAAGATGTTGGCAGATAAAATAGACGATATTGATTTCCAATATGATAAAAGAGATGCCCTCGATTATATTAGGACATTGAGGCAGAATGACCGAATAATTTTTTAACCATATGGTAAGCTTGAAGACGATTTTTTTGAAATATCAAAGATATTATAATTTATTCTACAATTTTTGATATTATGTATCTTGGAAACTAAGCTTTATATATATTCTTAATTATGTCCTTCAGCTTTATATTAAATCCTAATGTAAAAGTAAAAGCTGCTTGAAGATTAACTGAAAAATGTGATTTTGATATCTGTTTTTTGTTTCTCTTGTGTACTAGTAGAACTACAAATTCTTATATAGATTTGAAGATACAGAACATGTAGAACGCAGCAACTTAGATGTCTCCGAAGAATAAATATGATGAATGTGAATAAAGTTATATCTAAGGAAAGCATCTTCCAAAAGTTGATACAATACCTGAATCAATACCATAGAGTCACATTCAAGAAAACAGGGTTATGAGTTTATAACAAATAACACTAAAAGGAATGAAACTAATACTAAACGCTCGCCAAGCAAAGCTCGATTAAAATCATTTAATTGAGATAAAATCCTGCTTTTTAATACTTGTATTATACTTCCATGGCTTAGTTCCCAATTTTCTCGATTATGATATGTTAAAAATAGAATCAATCCATGAATTCGTCAAGAGACTACCATGCCTAGGGTTGCCATCAGTCTTTTTTTTCCCGGACATCGTCCTCTTTTTTAGGGCGTCCGGGGACGTCCGGGGGGATTTTTCGAATGTATCCGGAGTAATTATGAATGTCCGGGGTTTAAGGTTTAAGAAAATTTCTAAATATTTTGCATTTTAGATTTAATTAACCACATCATATTGAATCACTTCAATTTACTGATAAAAATCAATAGTTTTGTGTGTGCTGATTTGGTTCTTTAATATATTTCATAATTATTTGTTACTTTATTGATATTTTAAAAATACCAATGACAATATAGCACGTAGGTACAATAAGGTAGATACCTAATAATAAAACTTCTTTTAAATTAAAAACATGTTTAATTTATGCATTTTACTCTAAGTACTATTGAAAATGAGATGTAAAATAATTATTCATTTATTATTTATTATAACCAATTTGCTAACCTATTCGCATTTTTGTATGCGTCCGGGGTTGCAAGCGAAATGTCCGGGGTTTTTGGCTTATGAGTCCTAGTTTTGAAAATTTTATTATGGCAACCCTAACCATGCCTAAATTGCAAATTGAAGTTCTAAAGGAATTAATTCGTTTTCCTTTTTTAAGACTTCTGATCCCTTGATACAGCCGTATTGAATTATATAACGTTAGAAATAAAAAACAAAATTTTTTCTTCCATATATCGAAATATATTAGTCTGTCACATATCTAGTTATGTTTGATAGAATAGATTTATAAAATAAGCCAAAGAATAGACAAGCTTTAATCTATTATTATAAAATACATTTTTGCTGAAAATATAGGACACGTATGAATGTTTGATACTCATTTATTAATAAGATACAATTAAATAGAGTTCCTCTGATATATTTTAATCATTTATACTATCGAGCACGAAATGGTGGCATCCGAAGAAATTGACTTATCTCGACGTATAGCACACGAAAAAGATTTATATATTTTTTGTTTCTGATTTATAATCTAATATGGCTGCAAAAAGAAGTTACAGAAGTCTTAAGACTCTGTTAAGAGAAGGAAGAAGAAAGAATAACGCGACGGATAAATAAGACAGTTAGATTCGAGAAACTCTTAATTCAATTTTTTGAATTGTAAAGTTGGATTACTTATTTTTTCTTGTGATACAGATCATGATTGCAACCTGGATTGATACACGCGGAGCCACACTGAAAAAGCCAGCGAGAATTTGACATTATGCGTTGCAGTAGACATTGCTGACGAGAGTATTGGTTACTGCCGCGTTGATAGTGGAAGACTTATTAAAGGAGTCACTGCGGATGGATAAATAACAGCAACAAAGCTGGCACGACAAATGTATGGCGATGAGTGAGTACGTGTAGAGTATGAGTGTAATATAAATGATATCTCAGAGTATAAAGAGGGGAGTAAAGGTAGAGGTGGACAGAGCACATGAAATTGACAACACATTTCCCAAAAAGATAATTATACGATACCCTGTCTTTGTACGTGTCTTCACATTCTTTCTGAAAACAAATGGAATCGTTGAGAGATTCAAAGGCTTATCGAACCCTATAAAAGACTACTTTAACACGCCAGACTGTACAAAGCGGAGATTGAAACCAGTACACCAGGATATTCAATAAATTGCAATACAACCAACTTAAGAAAACGATTTCTCGTGAAAAAGAAACGTTTAAAAGAGTACAACAAATTTTTTAGATTGCATAATTTTCGAAAGAAATTACTTTTGAATATAGAAATATATCTGATCGACTATATATACATTGAAACTTGTATGTCAAGCAAGGGAATTTCTTATAACAATTAATTACAATTAACGTAGTATTGAATTTTTAATGCCAGAAGCATATCATATTTATATTCGCAATTGCTATATTTCACCATTTCGAGAGTACTATTGAATAGATGTACCTTACTCTCATATTCTCAACCTCTTTTCGGAAACTATATAATCAAAATAAAAAATAAAATTCGATAAAATATATTTATCGAATATCTTTTAATCGTTTTTTTTTCACAGGAAGAAGTTCTTATTTGTTGTATTACGATTTTTACTGAGCATTCTGAAATTTCATCGAGTTAAGATTTGGATATCGTAGGCATGCAATAATAATCCTTACGTTTATCCGTGAGTAAACGAAACGCGATAATCGGCATAAGGCCGGTTCTACAATAGAGTCGTAAGTCGTAAGCTGTAAGAAATTGACCAATCACAGTTGAATGTGAGGAAAATAATCGACTATGATTGATTAATTTCTTACGGCTTACGACTTTATTGTAGAACCGGTCTAAGGTCTTTTCTCGCATACCTGTAACATCGAAAATCGAACTCAACGAAATTATATTGGTTTCAATTCTCATTACAAAGAGAAATTATACAAGACATCCCCCAGCATAAGCAACCCCTTTCATTCCTTAAATTGAAGAAGCTAGGTACAAGTACGTGAAGCTTATATTTAATAATTTGACTGTCTCCTTTGTTTTAGGAAATAAAAGGGGATAGTTACATATGCTGAAACAATAAAATATTGCATACCATGTGAAATTATAAATACTTCATATTTGTACCTGTAAAAATTCTGCCAATTAAAATTACGATTGTTCAGATATATTCATAAAAGAGTTCTATTTTTAGCAGAATCAATATTTCTGCAGAAAATAGGTTTAATATGTTCGATTTGAATTTATTACTTCATTGTAATACATCTATTCCACTTAAAAACTGTGAGGTAATTACATTGATTAAATTTTTATCCAATACTTTATCTTAAATTAAGCAAAAATAATAGTCTAATATTCAACTTCTAATATTATAAATAATTTAATAAGCAAATTTCAAACAGAAAAAATTTAAAAACATATGTAAGAATATATAAAAACATATAAGAATTATATATAAAAAATAAAAGTTGATATTTCTTTAATAAATTTCAATATTTAAGAATTAGAAAAAAATAATCATATTAAAATTCAAAATTCCAACAATGACCTCCTATGCATTTTTTTAGTATATATAATATATAACCAATATAATTAAAGCTATAAAAATATAAAAATGTTATGCACGATGTATATTATGCCCACAAAAACTGAAAAATAATTATTTAAAAAAATTATCGATTTTTAACAATATCATTCTCTTATTAGCAATCAGTAGTTACGTCACTACTATCTTGCCTGTCAAATTATAATTTTACTCTTTAGTTTATAAATATTTGCCAAGCTACAATCGCTAAACTATAAAATATCTAAAATCCTTAAATTTCATGTATTCGGTAGATACGCAAATAATCAACAAATTTTTATTAATAGATTCAAATAAATATGGAATTGAGTTAAGAAAGAGGAAGAAATACATGAACAACATACTTCTCGTATTGTGAGTGTGTGTGACATCATCTGAATGTTGACTTGGGACTGGCTGGTTGGTAGATTGTCTGTCGAACGTGACCTGGCCAAGGATCGGGACCCTGTCAGGACGCTCTTGCTCTTAAGAGCCATTTCCGTGCGCAGAAATACTCGTGATATGTATGCTGAGCTGAGTCCGCGTATCCCAAAAGCAGTGCGCAGAAATTTAGCGGGTGTCACCTGTGAAAGTTGATGAATTATCATTCTTAGCAGTATTCCTCAGAATTAGTCTTCTAAAACTATAAAATATCGAGCAAGAATTATAAAACAGTTTAACTTAAAATTTATTATAAATTTATTATAAACTCCTAGATAAAATATTACATATATATCTAAATAGATATATATTTTTTTATTCCAGTTTCATATTTAAAACACTTTTATTTAAATACAAATGTAACGCTAATCTTTCTTTTGCTATTTAATGATATATATTAGTGCGTCTTAAAATTTATTTTTTATATACAGGGTGTCCCAAAGCACTCGAGAAATCTCTCGTGAGAAGGTAGAAGGGATCGAGATAAACGAAAATGTCCTCTACCATTTTGCGATATTCGCAATGGTTAACGAGATATAAAATGTTAAAGTCGCACTATAGCTGAGGCGGTTCGACCGCTTCTCTCCGCGCGCTCTCATTCGTGCGACTTTAACATTTTATATCTCGTTAACCATTGCGAATATCGCAAAATGGTAGAGGACATTTTCGTTTATCTCGATCTCTTTTACCTTCTCACGAGAGATTTCTCGAGTGCTTTGGGACACCCTGTATATATATATATCATAATAGATTATATCATTTAAGTAAAATCCTTTTAGCTTTTATAATAGTCTATTATTCCGGTAAACACGCAATTTATTTTATTTAGATTTTGTTACTTACTGGCATTTGTCTGCAGAACTTCGATAGAGCAGCATCTATCCCATTCTTCGAAATCTCATTCATCCATTCGGAATTCTGCGGCGAAGAGTGCTTATAAAATAATAAAACTATAGCCATAGCAACCCGATAAAAGACCTGAAAGCAAAAAATTAATGATAATTTTCTTATAATAATTAAAGTTAAAGTTAAAGCAATACCCCCTATAACAAATCGCGTATATGTCCAAAAAGAACAATTTTATGCACAATATAGTCAATGCTAAAAAATGCTCGCAAAACAACTTTCCGCTGGCACCGAGTCAAACATCAAATTTAACATTTGTACTATTCCTAGAATATAAGTGCACAGTACACATAACACGCGGTTGATCTTTATCTGTCGGTTGGGTAAACGCCAATTTTTCTCGCACTCTCATATGTGCGGTAGATGGACGGTTTCACGTGCCTCGATGGTTCCTTGAATGCACAGCAAGAACCAAAGTCCGGAATTTTCCGGTTGGTGGATAGTTCAAACCAGTTTAAACTCGGAATCGACGATAATCGAATGATTCTAACAGTTCAAACTTCCTTCCTCGAAGTTTAAATTGTTCAGATCTTTATATAAGTATTTAAGATATAAATTAGGTATTTATATATCCGAGCAATTCGTACAACCGTCTATCGTAAAATAAAGTACACAAAAATATACATTTACTTCACTTTCTTAACTCGTAACTTAATGTGTAGTGTAAGGAAGTACGGCTGGTTCTCTATCTCTTTATGTCTTGATCATTTTTGTTTGTAATTAATATTATTTTTGCTCGACTTTTGGCATCTAAACTGCTTAAACAATCCAGCTTTTGAGCATTGCAAATCATTCGAACGATTTGATCAAACTATACGAATTGTTCAAATTTGAGGCTCAAACTTTTAATTATAAGTAAATACCATGTATCTCGTGAGTTGAATATTTATAAAAGCTATTGATATAGTTAGCGATTAAATTTAAAGCATATAAACTCACTTTAATGCCTTCATGAAGAAAACAGTCCATAACCCTGACTAGATGTTGAAATGGAAGAAGTTGAAGAATCCACCAGATCCAATCCATGTAGATTCTTTCTGCTCTTGAGCCGGAGCAATGCCTCGCTAAATGTACAGCAGCTGATTTCTTAAAATCGTGAAATCGAAAAATATTACATATATATATTACATATACAGATGTTGCTAGAAATATATTACTGCTTGTAAATTTTGGACAGCAAATATTTTATATCTTAAAGTTTATATCTCTTTTATAATATTTTAGTGAATATTTATCGATCTGGAGTAATATCAATTGAAAGAGAGATAGATACATAGATAAAGAAGTTTATTCTACCATAAGATAAGGCGCTGAGGCAGTGTGTGAAATACAAGATGTCTCGCATAAAGCGTTACAAGCTATTTTCTCCGAAAATATTAAAGATAGCAACGAAACTTTTTTCTCCGTTTTTAAGGTTCATTCTAAGACCGTATTTATTTTTATATGATAAATAAAATACCATATTTGCATAAGCTTATAAACAGATAACATTCATTTTTATCATTTTATTTGTTTCATATTTAAAATTTAAATATGAATATTTAAGACGGTTTAGAGAAAAAGAGAAATAAAAGTAAACTATTCAATTAGGAGCAAATATAATTATCTACAGTCTAAATTTTAGGAACTTGTTACTTACGACATGTTTCTTAGTGATTTGTTCTACCGTTTTCCACGTAACTTCATAAAGAAGTTTGGTTTGCGTGATGAACATTTTCTCTTTGGCAGCTACCAAAGTAGCCATACAGTGGTAACATTCCTCCTCTGAAAAGTAACATTCCCAAAATAACATAAGTAGCGGTTCATTGGAAGTAAACAAGATTCATACGGTAAATTTGCTTATTTTAGACCTTAACACATTGAATTAAAAGATATATATATATATATATAACCATAAATCACAAATCTAATCTATAATTATCAAGTAGAAAAAAATAATACTATAAATTATAAACACTATTCACAAACTATTCATAAGTAACTATTTATAACTAATATATTTTTATATATTATTGCAGAATAAATTAAAAATGTAGAATAGCAATTTTATGTTTAAGACTTATTTTTCCAGAAAAATAAAAATTGAAAAATTAAATTGAATGTAGGCATTATTAAAAATTTCTATTATTTTTTTATACTCAATTATTAAAAAGATATAAATAACTGCGTTGGTTTTATATAAGCAGATTGCCTTATTAAGTATACTTTGTTTGAAGTGCGAATGTGTGACCAATTTGGAGTCGATATTTTGACCATAAAGCCACAATATTTAAGTAAAGAAAAAATAATTCTTGTAATATTTCATGTTCAGTTATTATTAAGTTATTGTTGATTTAGTATTAATTTACCTGGCACAAAATGCAAGAGAAGTGCAGTTAACGGATAAAGAGACGGGCTATACGTGATGTCAGGACAAGCATATCCTAATACAGATACGATTCTGTCCGCCACATTTCTGCCTTTCCTCGTCAAATTGTAAGACAAGCAATGTGTACTATCGACGAACGGCGGTAGCATTATTGCTTTTTCTGGTAATTCTGCAAACAAAATATTTCAAAACCTTACATGGATATAATCAAGATAATTTTCTTATTGGATTGTACCGAGACAAAGCTGTCACTTGGGACTTTATCTTTCTTGGGTCGCACCTTGATTGCGTTTTTTGCAATTTTCAGCAATTACATACTCGAACTCAAGGATATTTTCATAACCGTGCTTTTAAACTGAGAGCGTTATAAATGTGCAGTAAAATAAGTTTAATCTTGTAATCGTGCTACTCTCATATTCCGTCTATGATGCTTTTGTGATCGGTACAAATGTGCTGGCAAAAATATAGTGATGATACAAGTCAAAGATTCGTGATGTTCTAAATGTATTCACTAACCAGTCGTTCCAAAGACCTGGTTCACCATGTCCCAGTAGAATCCGTCGAGCATGTTCTTGCCGTGCGCGTGCTGATCGCAGAGCGCCGGCCAGAGCTGCGCTCTGATGCCGTTGTTAAGTGGCCAGGCATTCTCCCGTATGATCAGCTTCGCCTCCCGCTTCCTGCCGGCCTGTAGCAACGTGTTCACCTCAGCGAAAGTCTTCAGCGCCTGCTTCTTGCTGGTGGGCGACTCCGGCTGGATGACAATGTTGCTGGTGTCGACATGCGGTGGGAACGCGTCGTCGATGTCGGTGACGTTCGTCGCCTCCTCCTCGACCACCGATAGCGTGTTCGGCGAATTGTCCATCGGGGAGGCAGTCACTAACATCGCTTAACAACTACGGCACGAGATTCTTCATGGCGGCCGCTCCGGCGATTTTTCACGCACCTGCCGCTCTCTACGTCATGTCTTGAGACGTTTCAATTTTCATCTGAAAGAGAAACATTCGCATGTATAAATGGATGAGTTCGAAGACTTTTGAAGTAGATAGACAGACAGATAGGATTTTGGAGTATTACTAGTAAATTTATTTTATAATTACCAAGATAAGATAAAGGCAATTTGATAATATCTCGTTACAGAGACGCGTAAAAAAATATTTTACTTACTTATATATTTATTTACTTGTATATATAGTATTTTATTTATGGTAACATACAATCAAACTTTCATACTCTTTATTACTTTATATTTTCTTATTTTCTATTATTTCTGCTCTTGCTCTGTTCTTTCATGATTCCAAATTTGCCATTTAAGAAGGTTTTCGCGTTTGATGAAATATAAGACAAGCCTGTAATACATATATGATATGAAAGTTAATTATATTAACAGTATCTAGGAAAATTTTCATTGACTTTTACCGTACTGTTTTGAAGATATTTAATTTTGAATGTATAGAATTTTACATTACTTACAAGTATATTCAAAACCTAATGCCATAGATATTTTCTCTCAATTTGAGACATTTGTATATAAGATAGAAACATGAAAATCGTTTATAATTACAAAATAAACATATAAGTTTGTTCTGTAAAGTTTCATCTATATTTATCGTACAGTTTCATCTATATTTATCGTCTGTAAAGTTTCATCTATATTTATCGTTTGAGAGAAATTTATATTGATAAGCAACACGTATGACATTTAACCTCATATGCCCCCCCCTGGATTTTGATTTTTTCAAAGAATGATTTTATTGACAACCAGATAATTTTTTGTTTAAAATTTATACAATTAAAAATAAAAATCTGCATAAATATTTCTTTAAAAAATATTATTTGAAGAAACATTCGTTTGGCAACCCTAAGTTTTACACTCTGCCCCCCCTTGAAAAAAGTTGTAAGGGCGCCCATGTATAAAGCAAAGTACACTTAATCTAATAATTAAAAATATAATAAATATAATAAAAAATGTTAATTTATACATTTTTAATTCAGATTACATTTAATTTATCATTTTTTAAGATATAATATAGTAAATAAATATTTATATTTATATTTCATTACCTGCTATTGATACTTAGATCAAATAAACGTCTTATAACTTTTAATTTGTAATTTAAAAAATATTTAATAACATATAAAATGAATAATGATCATGCATAATGACATTAGCAAATTAAATATTGTTAATAATGTTTCTATATTATTATTTTAATCGTTTTATCACAATTTTAAGAATAAACTTTATTGACTAATAGCGAATTCGATCACCCGCACTACACTGGCTTAATGCATATTAAAAGCTGTTATACATGAAGTTATTTAAACGTAGAAGCACATAAATATTTTATACGACTATACAAATAATCAATAGTGATATTATTACATTATTTAGCAGAATATGCATTAATAATTTTATCGTTAAACTGATTATGTTATACTATTGCATTTAGATATGTTCATATGTAACAGCCTTTAATGTGCATTAATCCAGTGTAGTGCGAGTTATCGAATTCGCTATAAGAAGTAGCACGAGAAACTCCTTAAATTTCACATGCTGTAAATAACATGTGCGTAGGATAAGAATGTTATTATTTGTATAATCAATTTAAAGCAGGCCTGGCTGAGATAGAAGAAAATATTCAATGTTATTATCATAGGAGGCAAAATATTCCATTTCTTTGCATTTGAGAGGGACAGAATTATATTTCAAACATTACACCAAATTATTTTAGCCTACATTGCAGGCAACTAGATTTTCTTTTGTTCCCCTTTCGTGATAGACTGCCCTAACCATGACCCTAATATTCTGCCTCATTATTTTTGTCTGAAATTCATACGCGTTTGCGGATTACGATATACACCCTTTAGGGCGTTCACTTCGATTTATTTATACTTGTACATATAGTATTTTATTTATATATGGTAACATACAATCAAACAATCATACTTTACTTTATTTTCTTATTTTCTATTATTTCTGTTCTTCCACTATTCCAAATTTAAATTTCATATGTTGTAAATAACGGGAGCTTTCCAGCAAGGACACTGTGTAACAC
>NJRQ01000648.1:25320-44708 GCA_003063805.1 Aphaenogaster ashmeadi
ATAAATGCCCAATTTTTGATAAAAAACGGCGGAAACTTATTTGTACACCTAATATAATATGTATATATAAGGTACATAATATTAAAAATATACCCATCTCTGGCCATTGTGTGCCTAAAGTAGAAAATATAAACCAAACAGGTCTTTTCATATTCTCGCAATATTGTATTTCCTTAATTGAATCTTGTTGCAAAGTATTCAGTATAGTGTATCCTCTCCATTGGTGGCCGTCAATACTGTCTGCATATACGTCATGTAGTAAGCGAATATATTCTATATTTACCGGATGATTAGCAACCTATAACCAAAAAAGATAAAAAAGATACGATGCAATAAGTACGATATAATACATTTAATTGTTCAGAATGACGTTGAAATTATTTCGAAATAACGAAATAACATTTTACTAACGTCATTTAAAAACAACTTCACTGATTCTTTAGTGCGGCCAGACAATGTTACAAGTCTTGGCAAATCATCATTTGGTATTCCATTATTAACTTTTTGTTTGAGATTCCATTTCAATAACAAATGAGCGTTGGATCCTCCGAAACCGAAAGAATTGATACCTATGTAACCGTTTTTAAGTGGCGCTGCTTCTTTCACGACACAAACAGTTCCATTTATTAAGGCATCTATATCGTTCCGTGGTGATGTGTAATTGATGTTTGGTGGAACAAAACCAGTTTCTAATGCTATTATTACCTTCAAAAATCAATAATAATTTTGAAACGTAAATTAAAATTAATTTTAAATATCAATGATAGTAAGGCTCTCAGATATAAAATCAAAAACGATATAATAAAAGCCAACATGAGCCAACGCCGTCGTCGAGGCGAAACAAATCATTTATTTATTAAATGTACAATATGAATATATATATATATATATATATATATATATATATGTCGTAGCCAGATTATTAAATCCGTCTTTTTATAAAACGTCTAGGCGTTTTATAAAGTGCGGCCATATTCTCAAATGATGGTTAAAAATGAAATATTTTACAATCTGGCTAAGAATTTTAGTCTTTTTATAAAACGCTAACAAGCGACTCGCCACATTGTCAAACGCGATGATTTGTACATCGTTTTAGATTCTGGATGATTCAATTTAGTCATTTTATAAACTGTCTTTGTAGAACAGCCATTTATTAATTTATAAAAAATTAATAGGTGATTATGTGTATTTCATTATGTGATTATGCCCGCAGACGTTTTATCAATAAAACGTGCTTTTATAGCGGGGTGCAGGGGGAGGGGCGAAGCGGCTCGAGCGGAGATGGATACTCGGCGCGCGGCGAAGGGAAGGGCAGCACGCCGCTGCCTGTGCTTCCATAGCCACTCCCACACCTCGCCCCACCGCGCCGAGTATCCATCCCCACTCGAACCTTATCCCGCCTGTGCCGACACACTGGGCCGTCCTACTTCCCTCCGCGCGCTCTCATTCGTACGACTTTAACATTTAATATCTCGTTAACCATTGCGAATATCGCAAAATGGTAAAGGACATTTTTGTTTATCTCGATCCCTTCTACCTCCTCACGAGAGGGTCGTACAGTGTACTGGGACACCCTGTATATATATTCATATTGTACATTTAATAAATAAATGATTTGTTTCGCCTCGACAACGGCGTTGGCTCACATTGGCTTTTATTATATCGTTTTTGATTTTAAAATTAATTTGTTATACAGGGTGTCCCATTTTAACTTAAACATCAAAATATCTCGAAAACACTGGATTTTAGAAAAAAATGTTTCAAATAATACTGCTATTATATAAATGCGTCTTTTTAAACCCTACAACTTTTGTCTGAAACATTTTTTCTAAAATCCATTGTTTTTTAGATATTTTGGTGTCTATGTTAAAATGGAACACTCTATATATTGAATAGTCACATGTTACATACTATATCTCACTATGTTAATTTCAATGATAAACGGGTTTAAAATAATAAAAGCGCAAACTATTTGTTTTACCTTAGCAATCTGAGAAAAACCGCTGGCAGATTCAGTATGACCAAGATTGGATTTTACGGAGCCGATCATTAAAGGAGTTTTTCTACTCTTACATATAATATTATAAATAGCATTGATTTCCTGAGGATCACCAACTTTGGTACCAGTACCATGTGCTTCGATGTAATCCAAACAAGATGTCGGTATTCCGCACTCATTGTAAAATTCCCTTAGTAAAGTACTTTGCATAAGCATCGATGGATATGTTATTCCTTCTTCTTTATAACCATCACTGTTTGTTTTAATATACGGACATATGCCATAAATCCTTTTCGCATTCTTCGCCTTTTGAAGATATATCGCTCCCACCGCTTCACTGCGTGAATAACCGTCCGCAGCGATATCAAAAGGTCTACAATAACCATCGGATGACAAAACACCTAAAAAATAAAAAATATAGTATGCATTTTTCAATATATAATGGATTAACTCATACATAGAAAAATTAAAGCATTATCTGTTTTGTCTATAAAAAGGCAATAATTCAATTTTGGCAAAAATCTTGTTACAAACATTTTTACCGAAATTATATAGCCTGTAAAATTTTATTTATTTTTTGCGAATAAGAAAAGTGTGATTTTTTAAATTGTAGTGTCTAATATATTACAAATTTGTTTCAATAAAAATACCAAGACGAGCGAATTGCAGGTTTATAATTGGATTCAAATTTAGATTTGCCGTTCCAATTATCGCGTCTTCGCATATGCCCGACATAATACAATGATAACCAACGGCCATTGCATAAGAACTAGAGCTGCAAGCTGAATCGATTGTATATGATGGTCCTTTGAGATCCAAGTGGTACGAAATCATGTTTGCCGTTGCAGATTTACTACATCCAATAATATTCACACCACCTAACTAATTACAGAATGTTACGGATTCACTCACATGAATAACAAACTTAATAACAAGAATTATCTTTTCTTACTATATACTTATCAATCAATATTTTTTTCTACCTTCAAATCTTCGTACAGAAATATCTTTTGTGTAGCAATAACACATATCCCTACGATCACAGCAGTATTTTTTCCTCGTAATTGTTTTGGATTGATCCCCGCATCGATAATTGCTTCATAAGAATGTTCCAATAGCATTCTGATCTCAGGTGAGAGTATATGTGCTTCTTCGTGAGACAGTCCGAAGAAATCCGAATCAAATTTTTCCACATTGTTAATTGTTCCCATACGGCTTGGTATGTCCAGATCCACTAATGAGAGATAATAAATTCACGTAAAGTTGTTATGCGCCTTGTTCTCTCTCTATATGAAACTTTAGTTGAAACAAGCCGTTTTTCCGGCGCGGATTAGTTCGTCGTATTTCCGGGTCAGGGTGAAAGAAGGCCGTAAGGATTAATATAGTTTACGCGATGGTTAACGTAAAAATTATAATTTATTAAACAAAAGAGTGGACATGTGTATTTACAGATGAAACGTTGAATTACGGAACGGTGATTTATACGGAACGGTATTATACACGGAGTTTTACGGAAATCGCTCGGACGGACGGTAACGGATCGCTCGGACGGACAAACGGTCGGTGTTGCGGATACGTGGTATGTACAGGGGACGGCGCGGTATTTACAATTATTCGGTGCGGACGGAAAACGGTGATTGCGGTATTTACATTTTCTGGCGAGGGCGCCAGGTGACGCGATTGTCGCGGCTCGCGTTTCGCGTGGCCGGCGGGCGTGGCCTATAGCGCGATCGCGGCTCGCGAGCCGATGGGCGGATCGATAGGGGCGCGATCGCGGATCGTACACGCGGCCGTGGGGTAGCGCGGACTTACGAATCTCGCGGCCCTATGAATTCTGCCTACTCGCGAGGATTTTATCGCGCGGAACATGGATCGGTGACGACTGTCGACACGTCGTTCGACGGAGGCCGTGATCACACGACCCCCTGGTTCTTGTCGTCACCGAGGAGCAGACTGTGGGCCGTACGGTTGTTGAGAGGCTCGAAAGAGGCCTGCGGGCCTCCCCTTGCTCTCGCCGGATTGGCCAATGGATCGGTCGGTGGACAGGCCGACTGCCGACACGTCGTTCAGCGGAGGCCGCGAACACACGACCCCCTTTTCTCATCGGGGCTGTCCAGGAAGTGTCGGAGGGTGAGGAAGCTGCCGACACGGCAGAGACCGAGAGCTCTCGACCCCTTTTTCGCGCTTTCTCACTTTCAGGATGGGAACAGGTTCGGTTTGTGGCACAGCGGATGCTCTGATAGCTGGCTCACAACGGAGTGCGACTCACCGGATTCGACTTCGGAAGGAGTCGAGTCCTGTACGGGAGTGAATTTGTTGCTAACAAATTCGGGGTATTTATACCCCAATTTTCGGCGCTCGGGTTTGTTTGGCGCGCTTCGCGCGGCTTCGCCGATCGGCGGCTCGGCCGCTCGTCGGTCTAGCGGCAGGAGTGGTAACTGGTACGGTGCGGCGTCCCGGGGGCGGCGGCGCGATCGGCGGCGTTCGGCGGCGGTCGGAGATACCCGATCGGAGGGTATCTTTAAGCGCGTGTAATCGTCGGCGCACTTCGGGGGGGGGGGGTGTAACAGGGCCGCGTAACGAGCGCATGTCACGACGCTTCATTACATAGTTTAAAATATACTTCCTTGACATTAAACATTAAAATTGACAAGACCGCGAAGTGTATAACACAATTAAAATCGAGAACGGACCAAATTCGGTCATAGCAGATCTTCGTGCTCAATAATATTTTATGAGTGTGTGATTTTTCTAGTTCTTTAAACTACGCGCCGTTACTTTCGGACTTGAACACAGCTCTTGAAACCAGAATAGTAATATCACAATGATACTGATGCTAACAAGCATCTATATAAGATCTCCCCTCCCCGTCCCCATTGTTGCGAAAAATATTACCTCAGCTAGGATTTGAACCTGGACCTCTCTACTGTAGGAAAGAATAATCTAAAATAAGCTAAGGAAGCGAGCGAGTCCCGGAGAAGCGACCGCATGCGCGTGACCGAGCGAACGAGCGAGCGAACGAACGTGCGCGGAGAAAAGCCGAGTCAGCTGCGAAAGTGTAAGCACGAAAAGCTAAGCCGGGCAGTGCTAAAGCCCGTATCAGACTATGGATTGGGATTGAGATTGGATTGGAATTTGACCAATCGGAAGAAAGAAAACCAATAACAAGTTCAGTGAACTTAGCTTTGATTGATCAAATTCCAATCCAATCCCAATCCCAATCCATAGTCTGATACGGGCATAAGAGAAAGTTCTTTGTCTTGTGTTCCGTGAATTTCTGTAAACGTCAACTCCATTAACGTTACTTTGGCACGACTACGATTTCCGTGGCGCCCAAATTTGACCATAAATTCTTCCTAAATGGACCATTTAGAGCAAAAGTTTAAGAGTGATAAAAGTTGCTATCACTCATAGTTTCGGAAATGAACTTTATTTAATCACAAAATTCGAAAAACGAAATAACTCGCATAACCAGCTTTCAATATTAATCATGGTAATATACGATTTTCAAAATCCAAACAAACAAACCCAATTCCGTGATGCAAACAAAAAAGTGTATATGTGTTTGTAAACAAAATGAAGCATTTGAAAGAAGGGCAAGATTACGATTTCCGGATATGTATGTGTAGACAGTACACGTGTAGGCGAGGAGGGGCTGCCGCCCCTCCCCGCTTACTGGGGTGGATAGGGGTTGACCTCGCTTCGCGTGGAAAGTTGCAAACCATGTAAAACAGTACAACGATAGATCTCGTTTAGTAGGGAGTAGGGTGAGGTGGACTTCGCTTCACATGGAAAGTCGCAAACCCATGTGGAATCGTACAACGATAAAGGTTCATATCTCTTAAACTATGAACGATAGCAACTTCTACCACTCTTGAACTTTTGTTCCAAATGGTCTATTTATGAAGAATCCATTGTCAAATCTGGGCGCCACAGAAATCATAGTATCCCCGTTACTTTCATTTGTATTGCACACGCGTCTTCTGCCTAAACCGTTCCCTGTGTAATGAATCACTTCATCTACAATTCGTGCGGGCGTCGTAGATAGTGTCCGACCGAAACTAAGTTTTGCAGCCGAAACTGAAACCGAAACCAAGGCCGGTATTCATAGTCAGTTCTTATTTTAAGACCGTCTTAAGTAATATCTTAAGATGCTAATACAGCTCTGTGATTGGCTTATGACATCTTAAGACCGTACTTAGGACGGTCTTAAATATAAGATCCGACTATGAATACCGGCCCAAATTTCGGCTTTTGTCTGAGTTTCGGCCGAAACCGAAACCGAAACCGAACCTTTTCTTTAAATCAATTTTACTCAACATTATGCTTATATATTATATAGAAAATATAGGACTTCCGTTTCCGGTTCGTTAAGTGTGACACGTGCGAATGTGGAAGAGGTATTGGAAGGTGAAAAAGGAGAGTTATAGTGAGGTGGAAGAGAAGTGGTGTGTGTGGGTGAGAGAGGAGGTGAGAGAGTGTAGGAGAGAGTGAAGGTGGAGTTGAGAGGTGGATAGGGAAGAGACAAAGTATAATTAGGTGCTGGGACAACTGGGAGAGAAAGAGCACGGGGTATAGAATACATAGAGTGGTGGTGCGAGGCGGAGCGCTAGTGCTAGAGCGTTGGGCACGGAGTAAAGAAAGTAGAACAGAAAGGAAAACAGTGGCATAGAATAGAAAGTTAGAGAAGGGAAACATCAGGAGATAGAGAGAAAGGAAGGATGGCGATAGGGGGGATAAAGCAGACGAAGGAAAAGAGAGGTAGTATAGGAGATATAACAGAGTATCTTAAAAAGAAAAGGGATAGAGAAGAGAGTGAGAATGGGGAGGGGAATGAGTCCAGATCCAGCAAATTTATAGCGAGAGCGACGCAGAGGGAGGGAGGAGAGGGAGGGGAGGATAGAGAGAAATGGGAGAGGGAATTGAGAGAAGAGGTGAGAAAAGATATAACAGCAGGGCTAAAAATTTTAGGAGAAGAGATAAGAGAGGATATGAAAGGAATAAAGGATAGTATAATAAGACAAGGAGAAGAAATGTTAGGGGATATGAAAAGGATAAGGGACGAACAGAGAGAGAGGGAGAGAAAATGGGAGGAAGAAAATAGAGAGTTGAGAGAAATAATCAAAAACTTAGAAAGAAAGCTAGAAAATTTGATGAAGGAAGAGGAAGTGAGGGAAATAGGAGGGGGAAGAACGAAATTGGAAGAAGGGAAGAAAAGGAGTTAGAATCAAGAATAAAGATGATAGAGAGGAAGATAGAGTGGAAGGAGAGAGGAGATAGAAAGAAAAATATAGTAATCAGGAGAGTGGAAATGGGAAAAGGGGATGTAAGAAGAGGAATAGAAAAGGTAATAGGAAAATTAGGAGTAGACATAAAAATGGAAGATGTTAGGAAAGTAGGGACAGCAAGGGAGGGAGAGAGGGGAACGGTAGTAGTGACATTGGGAAGCAGAGAGCAGAAAAGACAAGTGATGGAGAATAAGAATAAACTAAGGGGGAGAGAGGAAAGGATAAATGAAGATCTAACATGGGAGGAAAGAAGAATTAGATGGAAACTAAGAGAAATGGCTAGGAGAGAAGAAGGAGAGGGTAGGAGAGTGAGGATAGGTCAGGGGGGATTGCAAATAGATGGTAAATGGTGGAAATGGAGTGAGGAGGAGGGAGTGTTGAAGAGCGAGGGAGGAGAAGTGAAGGATATAGGGATGAGAAAAGATAAACAGGGAGATTAGAGAGGAAGGAAGTAGAGAGGGAGCTAACAAAAGGGAAAGGAGAGGATGAAGGAGGAAACAGAGGTAAGGAAGAGAGGGAGAGGGAGAGGGAAGGGAAAGGTGAGAGAGGTGGGCAGGGGGAGAGATGGAAGATAGCGTTTTGGAATATAGCAGGTATGAGAAATAAAGATAAAGGATTTTGGGATAGGATTGGGGAATGGGACGTGATAGCGCTCATGGAAACATGGGTGGATAAGAAAGGATGGAGGAAAGTAAAAAGTTGGTTACCGAAAGATTTTAAGTGGGGACCACAATTTGCGAGTAAGAAGAACAAAAAAGGGAGAGCTATGGGGGGGATGATAATGGGGATAAAAAGAAGGGGGGAATAGAGGTGGGAGAAATTGAAGCAGGAGAAGAGGGGATGATGATGGGGAAGTGGAAAGTAGGAAAGGAGGAATGGAGGATTGTGGGGGTATATGTTAACCAAGTTTTAGAGAAAAAGACAGAGGGATTAAAGAAATGGATGGAAGAGAGAGAAGAAGAAGGTAGGAGAGTAATAATAGGAGGAGATTTTAATGCGAGGACGGGAGAAATGGGGGGGAAGATCAGTATGGGGGATGATCAAGGAACGATAAGGACTAGGAATTCTAAAGATAAGAAAAGCAATAGAGAAGGCAGGAGGTTAGTGGAGGTGCTAGAAGAGACGGGATGGAGCATTTTAAACGGGAATATAAAAGGGGACGAAGATGGAGAATACACGTACACGGGAGGTAGGGGAAATACGGTGATAGATTACGTACTAGGAAATGAAGGACTACGGGAAAGAATAGAAAGGCTAGAAATAGGAGAAGACATTGATTCGGATCATCATCCAGTAATTTGCTGGATAAGAGAAAAAGGTAAATGGGAAAAGGGAAAGAGTAGGCGGCAAGGGGGCAAAAGGGGGATATGGAATGAGGAAGAGAGGGAGAGATTTAGGAAGGAAATAGGGGAGATAGATACAGGAAGAAAGGAAGGGAAGGTGGAAGAAGAGATAGAGAAAATGAATGGAAGAATAAAGAAAGCCTTAGAGGAGTGTGGGAAAGGAGATAAAAAGAGGGAGAGAAGGAGACAGGGGTGGTGGGATAAGGAATGCGTAGAGGAAAAGAAAAAAGTGAGACAGAAGCTGAGAAGATGGAGGATAGGGGAAGATGGGGGAGAAAGGTATAAAGAAGAAAAGAGAAAGTATAGGGAGATATGTGAAAGGAAAAAGAAGGAGGAGAGAGAAAGATTAATAAGGGAGGCAGGAGAAGCGAGAACAGAGAGTAAGGTATGGGAGATAGTAAATAGGGAGAGAAGGAAAATGAAAGGAGTAGATGAAGGAATACGGATGAGAAAATGGAAGGAACATTTTATGGAACTGTTAGGAGGGGTGGAGGAGAGAGTTTTGAAAGGAAAAGAGGAAGGAAATAGAAGAGTGCAGGAGAGAGACATAGAATGGGAGGAAGTTAACAAAGTCATAGATAATTTAAAGTTAAATAAGGCAGTTGGTTCAGATGGTATATCGAATGAGGTATGGAGATATGGGGGAGAAGGATTAAGAAAATGGGTATGGGAGATCTGTAATAGAGTATGGAGGGGAGAGGGGTGGCCAGAGGGATGGAAGGAAGGGATAATCGCACCGATAGTGAAAAAAGGGGAAGGAAACAAGGTTACGGACTACAGGGGAGTTACACTCATGCAGACACTGTATAAGATATACACGTCGATTTTAACGGAAAGAATAAGGGAGGAAGTTGAGGAAAAGAGTATAATACCGGAAAATCAGACAGGATTTAGAAAGGGAAAAGGGGTAATGGACAACGTATATGTACTGAATTATTTAGCGCAGAGGCAGATTTATAGGGAAAAATAGAAGCTGATAAGCGTGTTTATAGATTTAAGAGCGGCTTCCGATTCAGTAGACAGAGAGGCGTTGATAAGAGCTCTAAAGGAGAGAGGAGTTAGAGAGGGGTTGATAGAGAGAATAGAGGAGATAATAAGGGAGACAAAGAGCAGAGTGAGGATAGGAGAGGAGGTAAGTGAGGAATTTTGGACGGGGAGAGGAGTAAGACAGGGGTGTCCGCTAAGCCCGCTGCTTTTTAATATTATGATTGCAGACTTGGAAGAAGATTTGGCTAGGGGGAGATGGGGAGGGATTAAGTTGGGAGAGGGAAAGATATACTCGTTGGCATACGCGGACGATATGGTGCTATTGGCGGAAGAGGAAGATGGGATGAGGGCGATGATAGCAAGAATGGAAAGGTATATTGACAGAAAGAGACTGGAGGTAAATGTGTTGAAAACGAAGATAATGATATTTAGAAAAGGAGGGGGTAGGAGAAAAAGAGTAAAGTGGATGTGGAAAGGGAAGGAGATAGAAGAAGTTAAAGGGATAAAATATTTGGGATATGTCTTTCAAGCGAATGGCAGACAAGAGGGACACATAAGAGACAGAGTAAAAAAGGCGATGGGAATTATGGGTCAAGTCTGGAGCATAGGGAAAAGGAAATTTGGGAAGGATTTAAGAAAAAGAATATGGCTGTTTGATGCGTTGATTTGGACGGTGTTAAGTTATGGGACCGAGATTTGGGGATGGAAGGAAAGAGAAAAAATTGAAAGAGTAGAGGAAAGATTTTTAAAATGGGTATTAGGAGTAGATAGGATGACACCCGGGTATATGGTAAGGGAGGAACTAAAAAGAGATAAACTTAGAGGAAGGGCGGCAAGAAGGGCATGAAATTTCGAGAAAAAATTAGAGGAAGGAAAAGGAGGTAAATTAGCGAAGGATTGTTTAGAAGAAATTAAGAAAAGGATAGAGAAGGGAAGAAGGGTATCGGACTGGGAAAAGGAGAGGGAGGAATTTTTCAAAGGGAAAGGGCTTGAAGAATTAGCATGGAAAAGGGAAGGGGAGAAGGGAATGATAGGATATGAAATAGTAGAAAGAAAGAAAAAGAAAGAACAAAGAGTGGAAAGGAAGGAAAAAATGGAAGGATCGAAATTTAATAAATGGTATAAGAGAATAAAGTGTGAGGGAATCCCAGAGTATCTAAAGAAGGGCTGGTCGGAGGTGAGATGGGAAGGGTGACAAGATTCAGGTTAGGCAATGAAATAAGAGAAAGCAGGTATTAGAAAAGTGAAGAGAAAAAGGAATGTAGAATATGTGGTAGAGAGAAAGAGACATGGGAACATGTATGGGAAGGATGTGGGAGAGGGGAGGGAGGGGAAGAAGAAAGTTGGCAAGACACGGTAGAAAGGATTTTAGGAGAGGAAGGGAAAGGTGAGGATTGGATGAAAGAAGTGTTAATGAGAAGGGGGAGGGATAGAGAGAAAGAAGGAGAAGAAGAGGGAGAGAGAGGGAGAGGAGAGAGAGAGAGGGGGGGGAAGAGAGAGAATGAGAGAAAGAGAGAGAGGGGGGAGGGAGGAAGAGTGAAAGGAAGAGAGGGAGTGGAAGGACAGAGAAAGAAAGAGAAATAGAAAGAACACAAAGAAAACCGGAAGCGGAGGTCCAAAACTAGGCTAAGTAGAGCAGGGTCATAGCGTGTGTGCGTGTATATAGGTAGGCGTAAAAAAGGATAGGTAATTTAAGTTAGAATATAAGTTAAAATAAGCGGAATAAGTAAGATAATGTAGGATAAGAATAAATGTATGCTAAGAGATGTAATTAATTGTAACCCCTTTGGGGAATCAATAAAGACAATCTAATCTATATAGAAAATATAAGAGTTACTTATTTAAAATAAAAAGACACATGAATTTTATTTTAAATTATTTATTATTTGAAATTTGGCACATTTTCGAATGTTAATTATTAATTATTATATGAATGTTTTATTTATAATTTATAAATAACATGTACGGAACATATAGAAATGATAGAAAAAGAAAAGCAAGTCTTATGATATATTAATTATATAGAGATCACTATGTATGGCCCACATAAAAAAACATACTTAAATTATCATTATTACAATTATCAGTAAAACAAAACATTGTTTTGAAAACAATAAACTGAATAAATTCTTCTTAAAAAAAATATATATATATAAAATGAAAAACAAAATAGAATATTAAAAAACATATTTAACCTTTAGCTAAAAGCTAAAATAAAAGATTCTTATTAATTAACTAATAATTATAATTAAACAGTCTTATGTTGTAAGTAAAAAATAACAACATTTGAGCATTTTCGCCTAACAATTTACTTCTGCGATCGGCGTAAATCTTACCAGCGGCGCTAAACAGTTGTTCGCTAGCAACGCCAGTCTGCGGAGCAGAAAGATACTTTAGAGAACTGCTTTTCGGAGACAAGGATATGGGCTCGAGTTCCTATATGAGTATATGTCGGCATTTCTCGATAACCTCGGCTCTGTCAGATAGCAATGTATATTTCGTTTCAGTACAGCAGATCCTTGCTCTTCAAGATCATCTACTGCATGGGTCCGATCAGGGGAGTTATTAATGTTATCATGGGTATCCCATAATCCTTCTTTTGCCTGCTCAATATCTGACTCATCTGACTGTTTTGATGAAGACACATGGACATTTTCCACTCTGTTTACTTCGCTTTATTATACATTTAAAAAATGTAATATTTCTTTTATACCGATGTCTACTTCATCGGAAGTGAGACATTTGGATTTAAATCTCGGATCGAGTAAAGTTGATGTAATCAGTGAAGGATGATCTTTTATATATGCAAATCTTTTGTTTAAGTAGTTATGTAATTTTTTTTTCATATTTGCCACCTCTTCGTTTTTATTGTCATCCCGGCTTTGCAATTTACGATTTAATAGTGATATAAGGGGTATTATTATAGAAATGCATGCATTATAATAGGATAAATCCAACGTTGCCTCATAAAAGAACTTCAACACATTTGTGATATCATTTATAAAATTCCAATCAGAGGAAAATAATGTATTAAACCCGCCATGCTCCACACTATATAGATTCACTGCCCTTTTTTGTTTTGACAATCGTTGTAGCATTAGGTATGTACTATTCCATCTAACTTTAATATCTTGTAGTAAGGAATGTGTTGACAGTCCACACTGCTTCTGGCAGTCCTTCAATTTTCTGGTTGCTTTCTCGCTGCGCCGAAAATGACCAACTATTTTTCTGCAATTTTTGATAACTTTTTCAATCCGCTCTTCAGTAAATAAGGCACCATTTATTACTAGTTGCAGCGTATGGGCCACACAACCTAAGGATTCATATTGCCCACGCAAGGCACAAATCATGTTGGATGCATTATCACGCATAATAAGAAACAATTTGTTGCTTATATTCCACTTATGGACCATTTTTGTCAGCTTTTCTCCTATGTATTTGCCTGTATGGTCATTTTCGAGTACAGCTGCTCCCAATATAACTTTTAAACGTTGTAATTCTACTATAAAATGTCCTGGAAAACTGAGAAGCAAACATGTTTTGCATGGGTTTGTCCATATATCGGTTGTGCAACTTAACCATTCACATTTCGCAAGTAAATCCGTTACCTTATTTTTTACTCTCATAGTTTGAGGCATCAATGTCGTCCGAAAATATTTTTCTAATTTGAAATTATATCTACACACAGCGCTTGGATCTACTAAATTAAAACGTCTGAAAGCCTCTCCTTCTACTAAAGAGTACGGTAACATATCTACAATTATCAGGTCCATAATGGCCTTGTCTATTCTTCGAGTAATTTCATGATCTTCTGGCCAATGTGATGGTTTTGTAGCTTTTGCTGTAAAATCCGGAATAGTCGATTGCACAAAGTTCGGTATATTATTGTTTAGTTCATTTTTGGAATCTCTTCTTTTCAATTTAGTTTCAATTTTCTGTTCATCTAATTCTGAATGTCGTTTCAAAACTTGTCTATACTCTATGTCATGAAATTTGGACAAATGTTGCTATAAACTGTGTACTGTTTGCTTTTTCGATTCTCGACTACCTAACGAATATGATTTATTACATACTTTACAAATGGCTTTCGATGGATCTGTTGTACATTTACTGTAGTATTCCCAAATTGGATCCTTTTGTGACATTTTGTTATATCTGAAACAATAAGAGTTTTTATATTAAAAAAAACTTATGGGTATATATAAGTAAGGAGTACACTCTATACTTAAAAAGATGTTTATTGCACTAAATTTCACAAACTACTACTAATAATAATTACTGTATTACTGTATTATTTATTGTGCAACTAAATTTAACAATAACAATAACAATAACTCAGGGCCACCGCACAAGCTTTTCCGTAACGCGTTACGTAATTACGTTACGTTAAGTACTGACCCTAAACTTAAATTCGTACGTAACTTTAAACTTTAGTTAACGCACAAAGAAAATCGTAACCGTTTTTGCTACGTTACGGTTACGATTTTTTCTGTGCGTTGACTGAAGTTTAAGGTTATGTACGAGTTTAGTTTAAGTTTAGAGTCAGTACTTAACGTAACGTAATGCGTTTGCGTTACGGAAAAGCTTGTGCGGCCCTTACAAGCTAATATCTTACCTGTAATCACACATGCGCGGTCGTATGTAACGCAGCGCAGGCAACGCACCGGTAGCAGCGAAGCGAATTGAAGGTCACGAGCCCGGGCGCACAAACGAGCCGAGTACAGCCGAAAGCGTGTGGACGCGTTACGAACGTAATTTCGGTTGGAGCCGAACGTTCGGCCGTTTTTTGGCCGAAACCGAAACTGCGGCCGAACATCGTATTTTGGGCCGAAACTGGCCGTAACCGAAACCGAATCTTCGGTCGGACACTAGGTAGCCAATTCGACCACCGAGACATGTGGTAATATTTATCGCAACAGCCGATGATGTTAAGGAGAAACGTATTGAAAGGCCAACGTGTAATAAACATTAAAATTGACCGCGAAGTGTATAACACAATTAAAATCGAGAACGGGCCAAATTTAATTATAGCAGATCTTCGTGCTCAATAATATTTTATGTGTGTGTGATACTTCCTTGATATATAAATATATAATTATAATTATTGCAGAAGAGATGGCATGTTCTATCGACCAGTCAAGCATAAATTTAAAACATATATAATGCATGTGAATTAATCACCTTTTTTCCATCGTTTATGGTCTGCTCTAACGAGATTAACTTTATTAAATAAATTTTCTTGTAACTGATTTATGTTGTCCGAATCTGGAAATTTACCAGCAATACCAGAAATAACGATCTCATTGCCAGAATCAATAATGTTCCACGATGTGCCATCCATGATTTAAATTATTTTCTCGGATAATGAAAAAGCGCTTTATGTATTTTATATAGTTATTTTTTATGCTGTCGACTTTATCTGGTTTTGAAAATCGCAATATCACTATGATATCTTTTCAGTTGCAGATAAGAAATGACTGTAGCTTTAACGACAAATCACCCGTTATATAAGCATCAACTCAAGTGATTATTGCAATGTAGATTCTTGGTAGTCTATAACTATTTATACTGTCTTTTTAAGCTTGCAGTTTTGTAATTTTGTTATTCAAAGCATTTCCGTTTAATGGAGAATGAGAAAAACATGGATAAAATGAGAAAGAAGGAGGAGGAAGAGTAAAGGGAGGGGGAGAGAGAGAGAGAAATGGTATCTGAAAAAAAAATTAACATGTTTAAAATTGTAGAGCTAAAACATTAATCATATTTTCTATTTAATTTAAACAAATTATTTATTATTTAACCCCTTTTGTAGCATCGATGCAATAGTGCTCTGAATAAAATAGTGTCCAGTGTGGCATTGACTCAATAGTGCGTACCTGATTATTTTTGCATAGAATGTCTCGATTTTGATAGTATGTCGTACCTACAGATTTTTGTCGCTAAAGTCCAATTTGAAGTAAAAAATTACGATTTTGATTTAAACTTACAAATTTTGAAATTTTGGCTCCGTCATTCGGATTCAGTGACCCCAAAAACCTTTAAATATCAATTGTCAACTATATCCGGACGGATAACAACATATAAACAAATTTGGCAGGAACATCTAATAGCCAGACGTACGTTGGCACACATAGTGGAGTCACCATCCGACATAACACAACGAGACGTGGATGGTATTTCTGGGGAAGCGTTCACACTCCACTTTCCACACATACATCCATTACATCCAATATGCTCATACCCCCAAAGATGCATATATTTACACATATGCACAAATGACATATATAATCCAAGCAACACAGTAACGTTCAAAAAACGTTTAATAAACTTTCAAAATTAATTTTAAACGATTAAGTTAAAAAATAAACGTTTAAAATATAACACGTTTTTTAAAATATTTAATGAACATTGTAAAAACGTTTTATAAAATCTTTTTTAGACAATTCCATTCTTTCACACGTAATTGTAATTATAAGATATACAATCCGATGAAGTCGCTTCCAACGAGCAATACGCGGCATCGTCGCCAGATGGACGCGGTGGAGTCTATTTTCTCGTAAGTAAAGACCACACAGGATAGAATAAAAGACGCAGTATTATGAGCTTATTCACTCATGTTTTAATAATATGATTCTTCGAAGGAGAATCTCCAAAAGTGGATTCCGAGATGAGAGTAAAAAGATGTTACTTTGAAAGTACAATTATATAATTAAGATTAGAAATCTAAAAGATATCTTTTTGTCGATCTAGGTAATAAGACATCTTCTTGACGTCAATAAAGTGTCACATTTTGTAACCAAAAATCATCACGTTGACTTTTTCTGCCATGATCAAGAGACACGGTAATGTCTCGCGCCTAGTTCACGCGCAGCGAGACCGCCCGTGTCTCTTTACGCGAGCCGGCGAGTTGCGAGTACCCGAGATTATCGGATCTCAATAACGGCTGAACCGATCACGTTCTAAGTAGGCTCAATCGATAGCTTGGGTTTGATTTGCATAAGAAAAGTGTTTTTATTTTTCCTCTACATGCCCTACGAGCTGAGATATTGCGACGCAAAGTCCGAATCTGGAAATTTACGTTTAAGATATTTTTGCGGAGTGGGGATGGTGTGCTTTTGCAATTGTGGACGCAAGAGGCGCTAGCGATCAAACCTCGCAGATGTATCGATTTATCGAAGAGTGAGCGAGCGAGAAAGTGAAAGATAGTGATCGAGATAGCACGCATTGCTCCTTTTCTGCGCGTCCGATTGGTGGTTGACGCCGTCGTTGAATTAATTAAGCGGTGAATTTGACAGCTGGTTTGTTCGTGAATTGAGTGTACATATTGTGGCAAGAAATATAAAGGTTATTAAAAACAAGGTTAGTATTATAAAGGTTATATAGTATCACGTCGATTGAGTTATCGGTGGTAATCGACCTGATTCCAGTGAGAAATGATTAATCGAATCGACATCGATTCGACATCGATGCATCGATGAATGATTGATGTCAGTACTGATTAATATTTTTGTCATTTTTGAATTGGTCATAATTGTTTTTATGTTAATTGAGCAAATATAAAATATTAATTGCGAATATAGATAAGATTTTTATTGTCTTTCGGTCAATTCTGTATCGAATTGAGAAAGTTAAAAAGCGCATTACATACATATATACTGTGTATTCGATGTAGAATTAGTTGAAAGACAATAGAAATCTTATAGACATATTTGCAATTGCACAATTAACATAAAAACATTATGATGAGTTAGAAAATGACAAAAATATCAACCAAGATTTGACATCGATCATTCATCGACGAGTCGACGTCGAATCGACATCGATTCGACAAACCATTTCTCACTGGGCAGTTATTTGAGTAAAACAAAAACGGGTAGCTTTACCCGGATAAAGCTACCCATTTTTGTTTTACTCAAATAACTATACCCGTTTTCAAATAAAAAAATAGGAGGCATTACTTTTCAGCACACCCTCGTACTATCCGATCCTAAATTTGTCTTCTTTTAGGCTGCGGTCCAGTAAGCGCTACCAAATGCTCCGAACGCTACGCTCCAAGTGCTATCAAAGGAACGGTCCACGAACGCTACGAATGCTACAAAACGCTATACTGAACGCTACAGCCAACTCACCTTATGAGAAAGGGCATTTGGAGCGTCTTGGTAATTAATATAATGACGTAGTTCATGAGGTCATGAAGTCTGTTTTTGCGTTTCGTAGCGCTAAGTGAACCAGTCGTAGCGCTGCTACAAACGCTCCGTAGTGTTTGTAGCGCTTACTGGACCGCAGCCTTAAGGTAGTTGTCTCGCGACAGTACAAGCCAAAAGTGTACTCTAAGTCAACGCCGACTACCTACCGCTACCTACGGTTACAGGCTGAAAACTTTTGGGTAATTCTATCCCTCTCACCAAAAACAAAGCGCCGCGCGCTTCTTGGCGGCCACCAAATCGCTCCTCTCTACGTCAAATAATTGTGAAATTCGAGATCTTTTTAGTATTGTATTTCTAAAACTAAGCGGTCAATAATTTTGGTTTCTTTTACTAGTATTCCTAAAGTGTCTTTCTGTTATATATTCGTCTTTCATCACTGTATTATGGTTCGTTCTAATTGTAAAAATTCAAAATACGAAATTTTTATACGCTTTGTATGCGATACAAGGGAAAAGTGCAATTTTTAATAGCGATTATTTCGTGTTCAGGACGGTCAATAACTTTTAAATTGCACAAACGTGTAGATATCACATTTATATTAACATACAGTTAAATTTTCAAATATATCTTGAGAATTGCGATTCGCGAGACAACTACCTTAATTATAATGATCATTTAAATATGAGTCTCTTTTAATACTTAAACTACAATTTCTAGTATACGTATATTAAAAGAGATTTATTCAAATATTTAGAATATCAAAATAGACTCCTACATATTTACCCATTCATTGCTTTGGACGAGAATACTCGCGCGAAGATATTGCCCGTCAGACGCTTTGGACGAGAATACTCGCGCAACGATATCGTCCGTCAGACGCTTTGGACGAGAATACTCGCACGACGATATTGCCCATCAGACGCTTTGGAGTTAACTCGGACCATAAGTTTGTCAAGCAAATCTTCATAATTTGACTACAAATATGACTAAAAATCAAGGTTGTTTATTCAACAGCAACTAATTTTGTTTCTTCATGGAGGAAGCTTTGTTTTCGTGAAAAAAATTTTTTTCCAGTTTTCTTTGCCAGAGTGTTTAAAATGTTTAAAAACGTCGAAAAATTACATTTGTAAAAAATGTCCGTGTGTGTGTGTGTGCGTATGTGAGTGTGTGCGTGTGTGTGCGTGTGTGTGTGTATGTATGGTGTGGTTGCTCTAACTTCCGCAAATTTTGAGATATCGGGCTGTTTTTTTTTTAAATGCAGAGTATCATTAAAGGAAGGTTCGTATTGTATTTGGTGATGATCGGTAAAGGGGTTCTTTTGCTTCCTCGTAGAGGAAACTTTGTTTTCGTAAAAAAAATTTTTTTTTTGCCTCTGCCAATGTGTTCAGAATGTTCTAAAACGTCGAAAAATCGCAATTTTAAAAAAATGTCCGTATGTGTGTATATGTGTATGTGTGTATGTGTGTGTGTATGTGCCAAATTTCTCGAAATTTCTATAACTCCAGAATTAATCAGCCAAATCTTATCGAATTATATATGAAATAGGGGTAGAAAAGATTGACGAATACAATAGAATTTGAAAAATTGCCAATACTAACCTTTAAGGGCTACATCTCAAGTCTCAATA
>NJRQ01000649.1:53863-73429 GCA_003063805.1 Aphaenogaster ashmeadi
GATTATCTCGTGTTCAGGACGATCAATAACTTTTAAATTGCACAAACGTGTAAATATTACATTTATTAACATACAGTTAAATTTTCAAATATTTCTTGTGAATTGCGATTCGCGAGACAACTACCTTAACAAGATTATTTCCAATTAGATTTAATGCTGTTAAAATACAATATAATTTTTTCCGTGCAGAAACGAGACTATTTCTCAAATTTCACGTTTCTCATAGAAAATTTGTAATTAAAATTTATGAAACAATATGAAATCTATTCTTATACGCTTTCGATAGATCGGAAAAAAGTAAGATATGCATCGAATTCTCTGTCTGTATACTCACGTGTCTGCAATTGAGGTGGCAATTCTCCATAGGGGAGTCCACGTGTGTACGTAGCTAACGCTACTATAACTAGTAGCATTTCTAGCGGTGGCCTCATCATGGAAATCTGGAAGAGCAAAAAAGAAACAGCATTAAACCGATTATCCCGAGTCTTATAAATTGATTTCGTTCGCGGTGAACGGATGAATAAACGGAGATTCCATTAACGTCAATTCGATGCCTCGCCCGAAAAAGAAAGGGGAGAGAGAGAGCGAGAGAGAGAGAGAGAGAGAGAGAGAGAGAGAGAGAGAGAAGAGAAAAGAAGAAAGGAAAGAATTTTACCTCTGGCGACGGCGGTCGCGACTGGTTCTTCTCGAATATCTCGTATGTCGTGTACAAACGCGATGCAAAAGTTGTGCAAACTTTTGCAATAACGCTCGCGCCTTTCTTCTTCCTTCCTCGACGCGCAGGCGGAGCGGTGAATTATTTTAAGACCGAGAAGAATGATTCGTGCGCGAAGGTATTATATTATAATTTTATTGCACTCCCGCTTTAGCCCGTTTTAGCAACCGCTGACCCGAATGCGGGGAACGGAACGGATCGTTAGAACGGCGCCAAGATACTCCGAGCTTCTAGCGGGAGGTCGCGGCTGCAGAAGTTGCATGCTTCTGCAGACGATGTGGGAACGAAGGCTTCTCGTAGGAGTAATTCATTCATGAATCGCATCCGCGATCTTCGGCGACATCGGTGAGATGTAAATTTACGCAGAAAAAGATATAAAGTACCGCCCCAAGTGCGCGTAGTTCTTTCTTTTTTTCTTACATTTTGCGCAGTTGCACGTTTAATGATCGATACCAGCGAAAGAAGATCTCGGGGATCTGGGCTCTTACACGAGAAATAATTTAAGTCATTTAAATGTCATGGCTTCCTGTCCGCTTAATATTTCAGGTTTTTTAATGACAAACCCGTCTACTCTTCTTGGTTGGAAGTTAATGACCGAGCCGTAAGATTTACGTTTCGCGGCGCATGAATCTACAATCATACATAATTCTAATGTGATCTAAATGTCGCCAATGCTATCTCAATATCTCGCAATATGTGTAGACCGTCACGGACGATATGATACATAATCGTGTATGCAAACGTTTCTGAGATAATTAATTATTCACGAATGACATTCGGTTCGCCACGAAATCCAGGTGGCTGAGTGGCAAGATATGATTTTCGATACACCTTGTATGTTATTTCTAATATTGCGTAAATGCGTGGGACGGACATGCAGGTATCAATGGTGAGGCGTGATAAATAGGAACACTTTCGCACTCGTATCGCTTGGTATTTTCTAACGATGAAATAATCGCGCTCAAGGATGCGATTCTCTTTATTGTTTGCTTCTTTATATGAAAATTATGCGATATATACCCGAACCGCGTATGGAGTATCGATCCTTATTTACATGCCGGCGCCGAGTGTAGGTGCTAACACATCCTCCTATCAATGATGTCATCTCGCTGGATTAGGTCAGGTCAGGGTCACAGCCGACAAACGAAATGCCTGCTACTGGCGATGTGACAATACAATTTTTAACCAATTCAAATTAAATGTTAAATTTCCTTCAGTGATTCTATTTATTCCTTTTGAGTCCGATTTTTTTTGAAAATTGCAACATATTTTATCATGTTTAAAGGTTTAATTGCGGGGTTGTTGAATACAAAAATAGGGTCAAAATATAAAAGTTTTTCAAAATGGCAGATCCAATATGGCAAGAAATAAAATATTATGCAATTCCAATGAAATTGTTTTAGGGAGAAATGTAGGGGGAAATTAGGGAGAACTGGATATAAAATTTCATTTCTCATAAAACTTTCGAAAAATATGTTTCAAAACACATAATACAGTAACAGTATAATACACTTCTTCTTTTGTAGGGACCAATTTAAATTTAAGATTCCCAATTTCGACATTAATTCTAAAGTACTTGAGAAAAAGGTCTAAAATTGGGATTACACTCAATGTTTTAATTGTGGAAGATAACTATCACTAATGACAACAAAACAAACGTAAAGTGCTTAGGGACGTCGACAAAGGTTGATTAATATGCATCCGAGGCGTGTTATCGGACTGTGCGAAGTCTATCCCGTCGCGATTAAATTTCATGAGTCACTGCCTCGCGTGCATCTGGTCGCGAAAAAAGTCGCCGTGGAATTCAGAACCCACGAGAGGAACGACGTGATGAACTCATTACGGATTTCCCCCAGTCCCGTACGTTTCCGATGATCTAAGGATCTTTGCATTGCCATTCCACGCGAACGGTTCACGTGAGAGTGGCTCGCGCACAAATTACATGCTGTTCGCACCTAACATTATACCGTAAAAAATCCAATACGACACGCTCGTCAAATATGTTAAGTTTATGCGATGACTTTTCGTGTTTTTTTTCGAAGTAACCTCCAGAGTTGCAATCGTAAGAAATACCTTTTTCGTGAGAAACGAAACTGGAGGAGAATCACTCGGGTGAAATCAAATTCCTCCGGTCATCAATATCAGTAATTAATTAAAAAATGTTTGAATCGCTTTCTACTCCTTTTCACTTTCTACTAGACAAATGAGTTTTTCAACTCCCACTATATAGAGAATAAGTCGTAGCGTTACTATATGACAAACGTGGAATAAAAAAGGATTTATTTTTAGATATAATATTAAGGGAGAGTACATATAATTGTGAAATCATAGAAGGGCAAAAACGCGCGTGACGTACGGACAAATTCTCATCGTTCTTTAGAATTTTTCGTTCTTGGACGTTATAAATGTTATTGTTATTGGATAAATTTCATAACTATTCTCCGTAGTTTGTCTAAATATATAAGATAATATATATAAAGCATGTTATTATTACCACTAAAAACAAATTTGAACAACGTATGTCCGTACGTCACGATCACTTTCATTCAACGTACGAGTTTTCTTTTAGTGGTAATAATAATAACATACTTTTATAGTTTATATTATCTTATATATTTGGACACAAACCACGAAGGATAGTTATGAAATTTGTCCAATAACAATAACATTTATAACGTCCAAGAACAAAAAATTCTAAGAACGATGAGAATTTGTCCGTACGTCACGCGCGTTTTTGCCCAGAACAAAACTATCTGTCTTTATATTCTTTTACATTCCTGTCTTTATATTCCTTTTCCTCATCACTGGATTATCATATCTGAATCATCCTTTTTAATTCCTTTTTTTTATATATTTGACTACTTTTTGATCCATGCTTCTGAAATAAGCTTCTTCTGATTTTTAATTGTTTGAAAAAAGTTAGCTTGTTTTTGCAACCTTGATTACTCATAATTTTTTATCAAATTATAATTTTTTGAAACCGAACGATTAAATCATAATCTATGATTTGATCGTCCGATTTATAAACATGCGGACTACAAATAAAGTAACAATTAACTTACACCCATCACTCATTCCAACCACAACTTAATCTATACTCAACGCGAAAGCACACAGCGATTTTCTGACTGTGTGTGGACCAACGCTTAACGTCTCTTTCCGAAAGACGGAGCCCAGTTTTTCATACACGAGCCTCCTTCTACTCAATGTATGAAGAGCGCGGTTTTGAGAAAAATCCCGGTGATCAAGTGGATTCAAACCTGGGAACCCGAGATTACGAATCTGGCGCTCTACCATTAGACCACGCCGCCGTCATGGTATGATTTTCAGTAAATCCTGGCTGAGGTAATATTTTTCGCAATAATTTCTTTACAGTTTTCGGGGAAGGGAAGATCTTATAGATGCTTATTAGCATCAAAAATTATTAAAATTCTGCTCGTTAAATGAACCAAAACCCGTGGTCGCTAACGTAGTAAGAATATTTCTAATTAATCAATTTAGCCAGTTGTCGTCGAATATAATTTACTTTCATTTCATAATCTACTCATTTCTCTGAAGAGAGATTAAAAGAAACTTTAAAAATCAATTTAGTAATTCTCAAGAAAAAGGTACATAAAAGTCAAAAAACATGATTTTATTCGCTTCTAACTATTCCGATCGCGAGAGGACTATATGTTTAACTTTTTTAAAAGACATTTAGACATACTCAAAAATTGTTTCATACAGTTTAAAATGTGCAGAAAACAATCCACTTTTTTAAATTAAAAGATTTGATTTTTTGATCATTTTTAACTACGTACTCTCTCTTAAATGGCTTAGTATTGATTATTCTAATAATATGTTTGAAATAAATCTTCTATTATAAATAATATAAAAAACAACAAATTTGATAACTTGATTCAACCTGACTGGCCAGATGTATTGTATAAGAAAGCACTACGTTTCGACCATGGGTTTTGGTCCTTTTCAAATGCGTTGATACAGTGGATTAAATAACGTACATAAGTCTATGAAATGTGCTCAAATAAGTCATAGATACATATGTGTCATAAATATAATAAGAAGTCGTATAAGTTGTATGTTATAGAGGCCCACTAACGTCTATTCGCATCGAGATATAATATAATACATACAAATAATATAAAAATGCAATAAAATTAAAATATACATTTTTTAATCATTAGAAACTCCACTGATAGAAAGGACTCCTATTAAAACTCCCTTTAACCCACAAATCAAGTTTCGTAAGAATCTAAGGTAACCCGTAGCGTGGGAAACATCTTACATAAATTTTATACGAATTTCTTGCCCATTTCGTAAATGGCTTGACTCGTTAGATTTTACTATTTGCAATATTTTCCGCTGTTTACAAAAATCGAATGATCCGGACGTTCGTAATTTCTTCCTCCAGGCTTTCGCGACGCCGCGCCCGCGCCGCGCCGTCGCGCAACAGGAATCTTTGCTTTCCCCTTTCGAGCCTAAGGTACTGCTTCCCGGCTGTTAAGGCGGCGATAAAAATAATAACAGCGATCGCGAAGGATTAACGGCGCCTCGTCCTGACCGGGAGAAAGTGCCGAGGTATAGCCCCGAAACGCCGAAAATTCACGATGCGTTCGATTTCCATGATAAGCGCCACTGAGGGACACCGACAGGGACGGTCCCCCCCTGACCGTCAAATATTATTTTGTGCAAATGTATCCTCGGCCGCGCACTTTCACGTATACATTAGTGCTACTACTTTCTCCTTCATTGAATTACGGAGATTATCCCGAGTATCGCACAAATCAGACTTGTCGAATTTCGCGCATAATCCGACGGTCGTCCTAATGACGAATTCGGGTACGGAGCCGAATTGAAATTAAGATCCGGGTACGAGCTCTCTCGCACGTATATACATACATATATCTCCTCGTTTAGTACAGAAACCGTTTGAAAATTCTTCTTCCTTTTTCTTTCTTTCTTCTCTTTCCCCTTCCCCCCCCTCCGATCCTCTCTCTTTCTCACTCTCTCGCTCTCTTGTCCTCGCTCCCTCTTTCCGTTGCGACACGAAAGCGCATAAATAATCCGCTGATTTTGACGCATTTCATCGCGCGTTTTTGTAATGTGGGTGTAATATGCATACAGCGTAAATACTTAAATATTCACGTCCTCATTAATAACGCCAATCGCCGAATAGCTGCCAAGTAGAAACTTACTTTCGATTTGTCAATCAATAAGTACTTTCACCGATACCCGGCATCTCGCTATACATAATTAATACGGCCACATAATTAACGGTCGGATATTGATTCGGTTATCGAGATGTATATATATATTTTTTTTACGAACACTCGCGGCATTACTTCAGAAAAAAGGAGCAGATTATTTGCAGATAATAAAAAGCACATATATTCAAATTATTATGAATATATGTGATAAAAAAGGGATAAAAATTTACTTTACATCAAAATAAGTACATTGTAAAAGCTTCTTCCAGTTTTACTTGTAGAATTTTATATCCTTAATTTTTCAATGTCTAACATTGAAAAATTGCCAAGATATTAGCAATTATTACGCTCATTGCTGAATTTAATTAGTACCGAGTAAAAAAATTCTTTTATAAAAAATATATTTTAATAAAAATATATATATATATATTATAATTATATAGAAAATTATTCATATATGTTTTCTTTCTAAAAACAATAAGAAAAATAATTTAAAAATAATTAGAAAAATATATTAAAAATATATTTATACATATTTTTATATAAAAAAATTTTTATCAGGTAACTTAAAACTACAAATGTAAACGAGTTCTAAGCGTTCATTAATTTCTAAATTCTCTTGGTCTCATGTGGCATTTATAATCATTTTCCCGGGTATATATTTATACTCAGGGAAATGAGCTAACAAAGAAGACTTTAACGTGTTCTCTCAAATGGTACTTATAAACGTTTTTAACAGTCGCTGTCCGAGTCTCGCCAGATAGAAGCCCTCTCAACGAGTAGATAACTTCGAAAATACGGCGTTTAAGAGCTTTCTTGTGTCGAGCCTTTCGATCTATTGGGCGAAATGTCAGCGCGATGCGTCTGACATTCCGACCGCCTAGCGCCTCATCAATCAAACTCGAACAAAGGGACATCTCTCCTCTTTTCTCGTAGCGACTAATAAATGGGCGTCTAATGAAGCTATAGTCTGCCCACTTCGTTGCGTCAGAGCGAACACTTCAGATCGGCGCTACGACCGTAAAGAGGAAATCGGTCGCGAGTATCGTTTCGGTTTCCCCGTCCGGTCACTCGTCTATGGTACTACGCGGACGTATGATGTTTCTGGGTCGTCTGAATTCCAGGCCGTGCGTACACCTCGTGAAAAAAAACTCGAACAAAATAAAAGGAAGCGATCTTGCAGCGTTCATCGATCTAACTTTCCAAAACGCTTGTCCGATAGCCGATAGCCCGATAATCGTTTGGCAATGGCGTTATCCGGTGGCTCGATCTCGTATCGCGGCCTCCTGTAGAAATTCGACGACGGGGCCGAGATGAGATGATACGCGCGATTGAAAACGCAAAGCACATAAAGAAGAATAAGATATCGCGTTCTTACTTTTCTCGCTTCTCTTTTTGTGGGAACGTCTAAATGCTCGATGCAGTTCTTTACGTTCCCATTCAGGCGATCGTATTGCGTCAGCAGCAACGCTCGTAATTCTGCTTCTTTAGGATACTATAAAATCGGTATTTTTACGCCGGGAGCAGTAAAAAGAATCAAGGCGAAGGTACAATCAGCTTTAATCTTCGGCTTGATATTAACCGATTGTGGATTCGCAGTTCTTACCTAAATCCATTATTCTAATCGTATTTGTGTGCAAAATCACAATTTTACGCTTATCCTTTCTACAATCGTCCGATTTTGATTTTTTAAAAATTTTGTTTTCACGACTATCGTTATGTAATACATTTTCAGCGTCAAACGGAGATGTACAGGGTGTCCCATGACTCGAGATCCATACATTAAGGGCGTGTTATTGAAGTCATTTAGAGTTGAAATTGTTTAATAAACATATGTCCGTAAATGCTTCCTAACAGAACTACAACCATTGAAAGTTGATGTGAATATTTGAAACATTTTCTGTCAGTCTGGTATTGTTTTATTAATTCTTGTCTTATTGCCTATTAATATGTTTATTAATAATTGTCTTATTAATTAATAAGAAATTCTCCTGGCATGGCGAGTTTTCAGATTACTTTTACGCGTAGAGCGAACTGTTAGATCACTTTTACGCAGGGCAAGACTTTGTATTGAATCTGCAGGAGATAATTTTAAACAGAATTTGCAATACATTTATAAATAAACAAGTTAAATTAAATGTCCTTTTTCTTTCCTTTTTCAAATATTCAAATCAACTTTCAATGGTTGTAGTTCTGTTAGGAAGCATTTACGGACATATATTTATTAAACAATTTCAACTCTAAATAACTTCAATAACACACGCCCTTAATGTATGGACCTCGAGTAATGGGACACCCTGTATATCGTCGAAATCTACGATTCCTCCACTTACGAGATCGAATGCCGGAATAACGATCCTTCCGCGCGTCGAAAGGCGACCGACGTCGCGGAACCCGCGGGAGAGAAATTAAAAGTCGGGCGGCCGTCACTTCCCGGAAACTCGGACGTTCTCCTCTCACGCCGGGGAATTTGACCTCCTATTACTCTCGCCCGGTATGCATTTTACTTTTGGGAAAGTTCCCGCGTTCGCGACCGGACGGCCCGGCCGGCGCGCGAGCGCCCGTGCGGGGCCCGCTGGAAAGGAGCAAGGTCGCTAAATAATAAGGCGTCTCTCTCTCTGATGTCATCCGCGCGTGAATTATGAAATCCGTCTTTGCCTGCGTGTGTCGGCGATTATCAGGATCGAGATATTGTTCCCGCGCGTCGTCGTGGCCGACCGTATGAAAGATGTTCCTCCTCTCAACCGTAGGTGCCGAAGAAGGGGATCGAAGGGGGGAGGGGTCAAATAAGAACGACTCCGTTTCACAACATCAAGATCTTAATATCTATGGAATTATTCACCGTCCAGAATCATAAAGTCCTAGGACGAATAGAATATGATGCATGATTTTCGAGTTAATTTTAACTAGTCCGCATGTAGAAACGTTATTTATACAAAACTGATACACGATGAAACAATTATTACGAAATAATTCCGCGACTCGAATCCCCGCGTTGAAGACTTCATCGACAGCAATAAAAATATCTCAATGGTCGCATATAAATTTATTGATAGAATTCTGTCCTGAGTCCGGCAAATTATGGCTCGGTCTAGACCCCAGAGATAAAATCCTTGATTTATCGACAAGAAGAACATCTAACATCGTACCTAATGTAATTTGAGAAACGAAGGTGGGCGTACTTTTGATCGAATCGTCGTCTCGGGTCTCCTCTAGCTTTTCACTCGATAAAAGCCGATTGATCTCATAATTAAATTAACTTTCGCCGGTTATTTGCATTACATGATCCGACGGCAGACCGATCCCGTCAAGTCCGATCCATCCGCGAAACGTAAAACCAATATACGATGAAAAAATTATGATGAAATAATTCCATGACTCCCCGCGATAGTTGAAGACTTCATCGAGAGCAACAAAAATATTTCAATGGTCGCATATAAATTTATAGAATTCTATCCTGAATTCGACAAATTACGACTCGGTCTAGACTTTAGAAATAAAATCCTCGATTTATCTTCAAGAAGAGGAACGTCCAACTTCATACCCGATGTAATTCTAGAAACGAAGCGAGGGTGGGCGTGCCTTAATCGAATCGTCGTCTCGGGTCTCCTCTAGCTTTTCACTCGATAAAAGCCGATCGACCTCATAATTAAGTTAACTTTCGCCGGTTATTTGCATTCCACGATTCGACGGCGGGCCAATCCCATCAGGCCCGATCCACCCGCGAAACGTAAAACGAGAAAGCAATCAAGGATGCCTGTCCGTCCCTCTCTCCGGGTTCGGCTCAATTATATCTCCGCGTGGCATCGGCGCGATCTCCGGGAATATACCCGGGCTTACGAAATATCGGACGCATCCGCGACACTGTCCGATGATGTCTCGGCGCCAGGGATTGCCAAGATTACATAAACAAGAGTCGGAGAGTTCAAAGGTCCGGATTCTTCGGCGGCGCGACGTCGCGTTGCTTTCGCGCGTCTTTCGGGACACCCCGTAAGCCTACCTCATCGCTTAATTCCACTCACGGCTCTCGATGCTGACAGATGTAACAGCAACGAGGCTGTTCCATGCTGCGGCAATTATATTTGCCCATAAAGCACCGAACATTGCAGCAACATTTCGGCAATATTGCAATGTTACTGCAATGTTGCTGCAATTTTCTGTGCTGTATGGGTGACCACTCGCGTCAACCGATTGAGCTTAATTCCTGGACACGTAACTTTTCTCTAAAGCGGAAACGTGAAAGTGAAAATTTAGCTTCTACGGCAAATGGTTTTTCACTTTTCACGTTTCCGTCCTAAGGAAAAGTTACCAGATTGATGCTCCGATTAACTATATCGTAGTAATGGTTTGGTCATATGGACACTGAAAGAAAGGCTTGGTTATAAAAATCCAGGCTTGGTTAATGTTACCAAGCACCTTGGTGAAATAGTTTCAACTAAACGTATGATAAGTATTACATAATTTAGTTGGCTCAACTAAACAAAATTTGCTCTTTTATAATTATTACAAATGTTTATAATTATTACAAAATATTTTGTTATTATTATTATAATTGGTAATAATAATCAAATACTTCAAAAGAAAGTATACTAAATGCATCTCACAAGTTTACCAAGAATTTTTTTTTCAATGGATGTTTAACATGTTATTTAACTGGAACAAGCATCGCATATTTTCTTAACTAATTGAGAAAAGTAAGGCGATAGATCTCGGATCCGCGTGTGTAAACTCGATTTTAAATGACCGCTGCTGTAAGCGAGCCTGTAAGTAGAATAAACCGATGCCGAAGAAACCGGCCAGCGTCAGTCTCATTTTTACCCGACACTTTCACGCGTTACCAATGTCCTCTCGCGTGCGAGGATGATGTAACGAGATCTCGTTCTAGATCGCGATAATAGATCGATTTAGTTATTCTGTCTCTCTTTTCGGTATGAATTTTTCACGCGCGAAGATAGAATGGGAGATATAATCGGCGCTTCCAGGCGCTTCCCTCCCTTTCGTCCCGGTCGAATCGCTCGAAACTGTAACCGATAGGGCCTCAGACTCGGTAATATTTGAATATGAATACCTCCGTTTTCGCCATAGCTCGTATTTCCACGCATTAACCTTCTGCGTATCCCCGTGACATGGATTCTATTCACGATCCCGAGGCGCGTTGCGCCATCCCGAGCGAGATGGGGGTCCAGCGGGCAAAGGTGATGCGTAGATTCGTAGCAGGGCGACCCGGTGCGTCGTAAAATGTCCGAGCGAATATTATACAAGGATGTTTTCGTCTTGCAAGAGAAATCGGTAATTACTAACGAAATCAAGTCGCCATTGACCCCTTTCGGGCCAAACACGCTACTTAGCACGCGCGAGACTTGCGTATCTTATTAATGACGCTACCGGTTAAGACACGCATTGTACTTCCTTATCACTGCTATAAAAATTTGCGCAGAAAAACACAAGCTCCTTGAGAAAAAAATTTTAATTACGTTTAATATAAGATCCTGTTTATAGTATAATAATAATTATAGATCTACCGAGTAATATATTTAGCTAACGAAACTATTAAAATATCCTCTTCTCTTTTCTGATTGAATTACAGTTTTATTGATCCGGATGTACGACGATTCGTACAGCATCGACGAATAATATAAAGATAGACGAGACTGTATCTTTGCGGCGGATAAATAAAAAATAGGATACATATAAAATGCATTAAGATTGCGAAGAAACTAGTTATACTTGCGGCTGTTAAATCGGATCTTTTGCAAACAAGCAACGACTGGGCTGATAGCACCAACAAAAACGCTTCCTTGGACGAAGAGCAGAAAAAAACGAGTTCGTGTAGTAACTGACGTAGGAATGGCGCCTTGAAATTGACTAATTGACTAATTGCAAGGTGCGCGTGGTAATAGCTGACTAATTGCGCGCGTCGCGCGGAAAGGAGAAAGCAACGCGGGCCAAAACGTGGAGGTCTCGCGCGCGGGGCCCCCCGTCGAAGGGGTACCAGGCTCGTTTTCGCGTCAGCTTCCCACGGGGGATAATGTACGATTAATTATCCCCGGGGCGCCTCCAGGAGGAAATTACGCCGGCCTTGAGGAACCGTTGCCACCGGCGCGGCGTCGAGCAACGACACGGAATATTAATTCGTGAGGAGAGACGAGCGAGGTCGGACCCATCATCATCCGGGCGTCCTCCGATCTCAGCTCTCAGCCTCGACTTTTGACGATTCCCCCTTTCAGAGGGGGGGGGGCTTCCGGTAACGCCCGCTCGGATTGCAAAACGCCGAAATAACGGGCAAACACGTAACCCGTGGACCGGCCTTTCCCCGTATGCGGAAGAGATACGCGTGCATCATAGTCGCGCGACACGTCTGCGCCGAGGAATGCGAGGATGTTTTTATAGATACACAATACACACCTAACCGATTATTTCGCGTTACCATAACGGGGCACCTACGCGCGACGGTATCTTCGATCGCGTTGGGAAGGTGACGAAGAAGCTGCGGGTTGAATTTTTGGTGAAAAGAGAACGTTGAGAAATAGCGATGTGCCTACGAAGCGACTCGATCATGTTATGTGACACGTCGTATATCTATTATGCATTCCCGGATGGATGAATTTACGAGAACGAGACATTAATTTAAATGCGCGCGGCACGTTGCTTCATATTAGAATTATTATTATTAATCCGCGAATTGGCAAGTAATTCCCGATAGAACACCTTCTGTGCTACGCGGAATCCACCTTCCTGCATAATCATGCACTCCAGATCCTGATGCGAAAGGTTGTAAATTCCGCGTAACGAATAATAATAATAATAATTTTATTGAAGTGTGGGAGATGAGAAATGTTTTATAAAAAAGATAAAGTATTAGCGAGCATCTCAAGAGGTGAGGCATTAGCAATGATGCTGCTTACAAGCCTAGACTCTTAATATACAATTAATATAAGTTAAAAATAATAATAATATCAATGATAATAATTATAATAATAAATGATGGAAAAGCGATGTTGACGATCAAGTTTCATGATACGACAAATTATTGTGATCGTGATTTAAATTATCCGTATTCCTAATCAATCTTTAAAAAGATAGGAAAATATTGTTTTAATTTGTATACCTTCTTGAATTCTATTTTATCTTTATACTATATGAATAAAGAAAATATATATAATATACTATAATAATTTAATATATAATAGTAATATTAAATAAATAAAATTTAAAGAAATTAAGGAGAAAGCCAAGTGTGAGCCAGCGCCCATATTGGGGCGTACAAAATTGTTATTTATTAATCAAAAGTAATTTACAAATAGACAACTATGTTTATTTGTAAATTACTTTTGATTAATAAATAACAATTTTGTATGCCCCAATATCGGCGCTGGCTCACACTCGGCTTTCTCCTTAATTTCTTTAGATTTTATATCATTAAGCCTTAGTTACATTAAAAAATTTTTTAAATAAATAAAGAAGACTCGTAAATACGCGCGACACTCAGCAGCGCATTTTTGCATAAAAATTAATATTAATTATACAAAAACAATCAATGATGAAATGTGATACAATGTAGAAAATTATCATTTTCTGTTCGATGCTGCAATTGCGAATTAATGTTGCGGAATATTTTCGGCAAAGGAATGTAGACTGCTTCTTCATTTGCAGCTGTTTGCTCAAAAATAGCTTCGAAATGATTTTAAATCGCGCGTAATTATGTCGCGACGCGCTCGCGGTGTATTTAATTAAGTTCAAATTATGATTGCCACATAAAGTTGCAAATGTTACTTCCAGAGCTGTAGCTTAACTACCCACGCAAGGCCGCCGTTGGCTCTTTTTTACGATCTTATCCCGAGATATTACCCGAGAGATTACCCGTCGTGTTATTTTTACACGGTATCCTTTTTTTATCCCGCAAAATTGGCGCGTGGGATCTGATGTAATTCATGAATCATTATTGTTATTGCGATCGTTTAACGGGTCGAAAGTCGACGGCTGTCACGACGCGACGTCACGTTTTCATCCAGGATATTCCTGTAAACAATTTTACGTCACGAAGGCGCGTGTTCCACGTGGAATTTGGAGGAATCGAAACTGCCTCGGCGAAAGTCTTAAGACCCAAATTACGAATACGGCATTGGAGAATTAAAAAGGTTGTGGGCAATTTAATCGGATCTCCAGACTGTCTTCGATCCAAACTCGATCTCGGTCCACTCTACTCGAAACTTGCCTAATCTAGTTTACATTTATATCGTCCGTCCGCTCATGCATCTTTACGCGGCTGTCGGATCCACGAAAAATGGTCATGGATTCTGACCATCTCTTTCTTTCTTTTCTCAGATGCGCGCTCGATGAACTCGAACGAATTTGGGACTGAAGATGTATGGACGCCTGTCCTGATATTTCGGTCAGATTTCACGAAATGTTACGCACACATTTTACGAATTCTTGCGGAGAGAAGGTGGACATCGAGAGTGTACGTAGAGCGAGATAAATAGCACTTTCCAAAGTATATGTGTGACCCTCATGAATATTTCAGGTGTATCGGAGCGATTTTTCGTTACTTTGTATATTCGCATACGTGTTCGCGCTTGAGGAGGACACTTCGGAATCGGTCCCATTGACGAGATTACCTAATCCCACTTGTGCCCGAAGAGCCAGCCTACGGACCAGCGCGGTAAAAAAATGGTCAATTACGGCGAAGATGATGGTACGGTGCAAAAAAAACCTGGCGCGGATGATTCAAGTCTTTGGGTCGATTCAAGGCTCCAAAGGAGGATCTTGGCCCATGTTCGCTTCGCTTAATCGATACCGTATTCTTCTCAAAATACCTTTATAAATTACCAGGAGGACCTACGGTGGGCATGGTCGTCGGGTTTTACATATTGGCACTTGGGATTAGCATTCTGAAACAATTCAAGACGGACGGTAGCGCGCAGAGGGCGGTCAGACCCTCGAAATGGGTTTCGTGCCACCAGACTCTTTTTTACGTTCTTTCCCATAAATCTGGCGCGCACTTTTTTGTGCTTCACGTTAAATTATTCGTGCTGCGAAAGAAGAGGAAAATAGACAATCTACTCCGCCGTAAACAGCGACTGGTAGATAAATCGCAGCGCGATTTAAAAATCGTTAAAATTTATCGTATCATTCGACCGCGCCAGATCGTCTAGTCGTTTTCAACGCAAGTAACACGCGTGGTCACAGTGACGTAAAGTTGACGTGAAATTGACGTGAAGTCGAGATGAAGTCAACATGACATCATTTCTACTTTGGCTGTGTTCCAAAATTCACTACCAGTGCTGAAAATCTATAGTGCATGTAACGTATGCTATAGATTGTCAGCGCTGGCAGTGAATTTTGGAACACAATCTTTATCATACAATCTTGTAACCGACCTTCAATATTATAATATCAAAGTGCCTTCCGGCAGTTCGGACGCGTCCAGTTGAGGGTCGTAAAATTGTCCGTTTCTAATCTAATCTAACCAGAATTAGAATACACACAAGGGAGATCGCCGCTCTTCCTCAATGCTTTTCGAATTTCGCGTGTACGCGGAAGGAACGGGAACCCGTTTTCCCGGGGTATTTTTAGTCACGCCGCTCACATACGCGCTCTCTCACACACGGCCATTAATTTTTATTGATGAAACACATTAATCTCGGCATGCGCTCTTTTTCCTCGCTGCCGAGAGCTGTACGCTGTGTTATTGCACGTTGCGGTTGAGAAAATATTATTGATTAATTGGAGAGTCGCCGGCGATGTGGGCCGTATATTTAATTGTAATTTATCTCGAAGGGACTCTCGTCTTCCGTCTTTCGAAAACGTCGCGCGGCCGACCGGAGAAAGGAAGCGGCGGACACTTAACTTTAAATCTCTAACGTCCTACATTCCGACATTAATTTTGGAGCAGGCCGATATATACCTATGGCGAGTGGACGACTTTTCGTCGCCAGCGGTCGTGATCCTGCATTGCGCGGGGATATAAAAAAAGGTCACCGGCAGTGCGGACATTTCCGCTTCAATGAGTTTTTTAAAAATTAATTTTTGTAAAGAGTGTGCAAACTCTTATAAATTTTCATCCGCTACGCGCACTACAATCAGCGGACTTTCTACCTTTCAACATTCGATAATTATCCTGGCAAAATATAAAAATTGAAGATTTCTGCTAAACTTGACTTCTCAAATAGCGGAGTAACGTCAAAAGACAACATAGTGACGTCTATTTTGGTCTATTAGATGTCACTATTGTTCATTTCCACCAATGTAGAGTAACTTTAATCTCGGTTTAACTTACTCTTTATCTTTTTCTACTTTGAATTAGAAAAAGATAAAGAGTAAATTAAACCGAGATTAAAGTTAACCTACTTTGGTGGAAATGGACGTATGTCGTCTTTTAACGTTACTCTGCTACTTGGGTTGGAATTAATTAGGAAACCGCTTTCAGTTACCCCAGAAAATTATCAGATCTGTTTGTCTAACATCGGAAACTTCGCGCGAAGAGACAAACGGATCGGCTATTCGGCAATATCCTGCGTGAGAAAATTAACACTTCCTATTCCTTATTATTATTCTACAATGGTGATTATCCCTTATGAAAGTAAAAGCTCTGCGAATTGATTAAACAAACGCCGCTGAAGAAGTACGCGCTGCAAGTTGAAAACACCGGAGCGCTATTCAATACCGGTACAATCTCGACAAGCTTCTCTGCTGCGAACAGATCTCTGCTGTCACTCACGGACAATTAAAACGCGACAGGTGTACCAAGAAAGTGTTTTTCGCAGCGTCCAGTGTCGAGTTTGTTTTCGAAAACGTCTACCGGTTTCGGTACTGGGGGCACTTCGAATATCCCTCGCGATGACTGTGCAACCCAGCGGGACAGCTGGCGGCGGCGTGGCGGCGCGATAAGTACGACGAGAGGCGCGAGTTACTCTTCGCGTGTACTCTTCATGCCCGACAAATAAGCCGAGTGCTTCGTGTACTTACTTAATTGTGTATCCTCCCGCGGAGTGTATACGCGCGTGTCGCTTAAAAGAAAGTCAATATAACTGGCGCTGATTTCGTATCCCTTCTTCTCTTATACCATCCTCCGCGGATCCGGCCGGTACCCCCCTACCATTTTGGTGCGCGGATCGCCGCTGTCCTTCGATATCCTATGCCGGTCAACACGTCACATTGATTCCTCTCCGGGTCCATCCGAGATGCCTCACCAATTTCATTCCCGACACTCTCGCGGCTGCGAAGACGGACGCTCGCCGACGTTACCCACCCGGGCAAAAAGATCCCCAGTCGACACCGAGCATCAGTTACATTACATCTATGTAAAAATTTCGCACTCAACAATGTAATATAACAACATTTACATCTATGTTAAAATTTATTCGCATTCAACAGTGGTAAATGGAATATAACTGTTGAGTGCGAAATTTTAACATAGATGTTTTTATAACCAAGTATAATGTTTTACACCGCCAGTGATGATTAACAATAAGGATATATTTAAGACCGAACTGGCAATCTTTATTTAGTATTAAATGTATAATATATCCCAGGTAGCAAGCTGACGTTATTTGTCGTCATTTTGACGACATTAAACGTCATTTTAACGAAAAATGACGTCAAAATGACGTCAAATAACGTCAGCTTGCTACTTGGGATGCGATGTTTCGACCATTGTATGTGGTCCTTATCAAGCTTGAATCTAAATTGACTTAGATTCAAGCTTGATAAGGACCACATGGTCGAAACGTCGCATATATTATACATTTAATACTAAATAAAGATTGCCAGTTGTGTCGGTCTTAAATATATCCTTATAGATGTTTTTCTTCTTACAATTAGTCTAACATCGTAAACGATGTGTAGCTAACATCGTAAACGATGTGTAGTGATCACCATGGTGCTCCATGGTGATTGTCTTGGCAAAGGTACTCTCAGTAGTTCGCCATTGCCTTCCGAGAGGTGGTGATCAAATTAAAAATTTGATACGTTCTGGGTGGATTTGAACCTGGATCTTTGGCACAGAAAGCAGAGGCGCAACTCTTACGCCACAATCCCCACATAATCGTAACATAGATGTAAATGTTGTTATATTACATTTACATTGTTAAGTGCGACATTTTAACACATAGATGTAATGTAACTGATGTTTGGTGTCAACTGGGTCGGAGCATAAAAGTCGAAGGGGAGATAAGCGTAAACGAAACTTCTAGGAAGCGTAAATTGGAACAGTGAAACGTAAAAATGACGTTTATCTTTTAAAACGCTTCTCTCTCTTTCTCTCTCTCTTTTACATTCCAATTTACGCTTCCTAGAAGTTTTGTTTAATCTTCCCTTACATTCGACTTACGCTCCGATTTTTATTTTCGCTAGGGCACGCATCCCGAATGCGCTTTCACGTGATGTTCGTTTGGCGAACGAAACTCCTCGCTAAAAGTAAAAAAGAGGTATAAAACGGTACAAACTTCAATCGAACGCGATGAATTTTTTTACGTTTCAAGCATCAGCTGAAACTGAAGTTCGAAGTTATAATAATAATGATGATGAAGATGATGATATAATAATAATTTAAATAAGTCTCACCTACGGGCGCTTGTTATCTATGCGAATTCCTGGAGCGCATTTCATTACGAAACACTTTCTTTTTTCATCAATCACAACGTGAAGATTATTCCTACGTCAACATTACCGTTAAGGAAAAGTCGTTCGGTCGTTCGGCGACGAATATCACATCAAACGCACACACTCGTCACATCCGATCACATCCTGTCGTTGCGCGCAGCCGGCGCATGCTTAATGTCCATTTCCACCAAAGTAGATTAACTTTAATCCAGTTTAACTTACTCTTTATCTTTTTCTAATGGACATAAGTCCGTCAGACTATGCATTGGAACTTGAGGATTGCGAATTGGAGATTAGAATTCGACCGATCAAATAATATTTATCTTCATTCTTTTCGTTTTAATTAGTCGAATTCTAATTTTCAATTCACAATCTTCAATCTCCAATGCGTAGTCTGACATGGGCTTTAGACTGTCTTCTGAAAGCGTGCATCTCGCAAGCGTCACGCAAATATTTTCTGAACCAAGATGTCTTCTTGGTACCGATGTAACCGTTGTGCCACGTTGCATAGCAAATGTATTGGATAATGATCTTGTGTAATAATCCTCAGTGACGATCCCGATAATAACAAGAAACGGAAATAATTATTATTGAGCCACGCTACTATGTCAAACACGATGACTGAATCAACTGATTCATGCAACATTTTCTATGACGAGTCCGAGAGTGACGAGTCAGTTGTCGATCACTAGATTTGATATTACGCGATTGAATACTAGGAATTATATGCAAATTGCAAAGCTTCAGGCGACAATAAGGTCTTGAACTTACTTGAGACGATCTATAACTCGCGTTAGAAGAGGATTCTATTTATAATTACGTGTGTCGTGTATATATGTGTATATAATTTAATAAACTTAATTTTTTTATATCGTATATTTATATGTATATATTTTAATAAATATATATATATATAATTTTGTGTGCGTGTACATGTGAATATATTTTAATATCCAGTGTTGCGCTTAGATAACTTAAAATAATCTAGATACACTGTAAAAAATAAAATGTTAATTGTAACATTTTTCACATGTCCCAGAA
>NJRQ01000650.1:1652-25478 GCA_003063805.1 Aphaenogaster ashmeadi
AGAGGGTCTCTAGATTCTGCTATTGCTCAAAAACTCGCTTTGCAGCCAATCTAGTACTTTTCTTATGTCCATGGTTTCATTGAGGCAGGCTGCCGATTTGTTCCTCTATGTTGGGACAGATGGCGCTAAAATGCGATAGAATCGCAACGACGTGAACGTAACGCGTTTTGCGCGGGCTTCCAGAGAAATTCGCATTATCCATCGCGTAAAAGTGCGCAAATATGCTTCAAGTTCAGCGATTAAACTCCGAAGCCATCTATGGAATAGACACATCTCAACGACGGTCATGTCTGACGAGGTAATGATGTATATATTCTGAATCAAAACCAAAAGGTAAAAGAAGATTCGAAAGTGGATAAATTTCATCAAATACAGAAAGGGTGATAAGTAGTCCAAAATGGCGACGGATAAAAATAAAATATAGTTTGAAGAAAATGGAGAGTATTGCATTCTAAACAGATATCTAAAAAAAATGAGAAAAGAAAGGAAGAATGATAAAAATTAATTCTACACATTTTCATGCTTTCTCTTATAAATAAATTACAAAAGCTGCGCAACGACAACATAACGATAATGACACTGTCGTTAACATCCATTTCCATCAATTTCGGTTTAACTTACTCTTTATCTTTTTCTAGTTCTAAGAATTACAAAAAAAAGAATAAGTTAAACCGAGATTAAAGCAGTAAAGCAATAACGTGAGCAGTAGCACATCAAAAATGTTGATTTTCTTACCGCTTACGTTTTTGTATGTGCCATTGGCTTAAGGGCCATGGCACACAAAAAAGCGTACGCAATAAAACTTAAGCGAATTGACCAATCATAAGTTTTGAGTTTTAAGATGGCATTCTTAAGTATCGAGTGTGATTGGTCGATTCGCTTAAGTTTAAAGTCGATTCTACAATTGCGTAAACGTGGTTGTAAGTGGTTGTAATTGTAAGAAATTGATCAATCACAGTTGAATTTGAGGAGAATTATCGACCATGATTGGTTAATTTCTTACAATTACAACCGCTTACAACCACGTTTACGCAATTCCCTGACAGCACGCATATCCGGGGGAACTCCCGAGGACGTCCCGAGAACATCCCTATCGCCTAAGAATGTCCTCGGGACGACTTCTGGATGTCTTTTGGATGTGCGTGCTGTCAGGGTTGTAGAATCGGCTTAGGCCAATTCTACAATAGGGTGTAGTAAGCTTTAAGCCCTAAGAAATTGATCAATCACAGTCGATTATTCTCCTCAAATTCTACTGTGATTGGTCAATTTCTTAGAGCTTAAAGCTTACTACACCCTATTGTACCCCTTGTCTACAATGCGTATTTAAGGCGTTAAGACTTAAGAAATTGATCAATCGCAGTCGTTTATTCTCCTCATATACGATTGTGATTGGTCAATTTCTTAAATCTTAACGCCTTAAGTACGCATTGTAGACAAGAAGGTAGAATCGGCCTTAAGTCTTACTGCGTACGTTTTTTTGTGTGCCATTGTCCTTAACCTTTAGACTGTCGGGAAAGCCACTTTTATGGCTCTGAACAAATCTCGAAATTCTGCGCAATGTGTATGTTATTTATATAGATGCATTTTTGGGGAAAAAAGAACACTATTTAAATGAAAAAATGCCGGCAGCGTAAAGGTTACCGGGCGCGATTCAAATCTTTCGCGCCGTCGCGTGGACGATCGCGGCGCCGCCTGGCGGCGTCCGGCGAAGTCGAGCCGCGGCCCCGGCGGAGCGACGACGTAGCGAGGAAGCGAGCGAGTGAGCGAGCGGAGCGTGCGAACGCTCTGTTGCTGCTGCCGCTGCTGCGTGCCACAGTGCAACGCCATTTTCTGTGCCCGCGGGTGAAGTCGATTCGCGTTTGTTCGTTCGTTCGCGCGGTCCGGTCGAACGCCGCGACGTCCCGGGCGACGTCGCCCACGTTGATCTCGGCACCGCTTCGCCGCCTGCCGAGGACTCTCGTCGTCCTGCTCGTGCACTCCTGCTCGGCTTCCCCGCCCGGGATATGCGCGGACACGCGGCGGACGGCCGTGCGACGGATACGATGGTGAGTGGCGAGTATACGAGCGTGAATGTGTGAGCGCAAGAAAAAGAGAGAGAGAGAGAGAGAGAGATAGAGACGGAGCGTGATTAATCGAGAGCGGCGAAGTGACGGGAGAGCGGGATCCGGAGTTCCGTGTGTTCCCGTTGTGACGTCTTGTCAGTCGGCCGCCTTTCCGTGCGCCGTCGTCGCGGCCACGATAACGGAATACCGCGGAGTCCCCGATAGAACGAGCCGCGGCGTCGAGGAAAGACGGCGGGTATCGCCGCCGTCGCCGTCGCCGCTCGATGGGCGGCGGTTTTCCGGGGGGGAGGGAGCGGCACATGGCCGTCGTCGCGTAGGGCACGGGGCGCCGGCTGTCCGTGCAGGGGGTGGCCCTCCCCGAGAAGTGTTCTCTCGCTCCTTCTGTCTCCCTTTCTTTCTCTCTCTCTCTCTCTCTCTCTCTCTCTTATGGAGCGAACACTTCTAGCGAGGCGACTGTCTTTTTCTTTCTCGCTCTCTCTCTCTCGTCGTTCGAGCGACGGAGCGACGCTGCTGTCTCGCGTTGACAGCGCGACGCCGATTGTCGAACGTCGCTGTGTAACAGCGTGATAATAACTAATGTAATTATTAACCCCTCTGCGTGTCCGTGGGACGATGAAGATCCGGTGCCACCATGAGATTGATTGAGTAATGTGTCAGTTGATTTGTAGCTCCATTTTGGCAATGGCCTCTTCAAAACCCCTTGCAAGTCGCGGAGATGTCTCGAACACTTTAATTTTTCACCCTATTCCCTATTTTAATATAAAAATATAACATTAATTTTGTAGGATTTATTAATTTTAATGTGTCAGTTGATTTGTAGCTCCATTTTGGAGCTTAACACCCCCTTGCAAGTCGCGGAGATGTCTCGACTCTACGTCGAACCCTTTAATTTTTCACCCTATTCGCTATTTCAATATAAAAAATATAATATTAATTTTGTAGGATTAATTAATTTTAATGTGTCAATTGATTTGTAGCTCCATTTTGGAGGGTAATTATTGGAGAGTAATGGCCGCTTAACACTTCATGCAAGTCGCGAAGATGTCTCGAACCCTTTAATTTTTCACTCTATTCACTATTTCAATATAAAAAATAATATTAAGTTTGTACGATTAATTAATTTTGTTATTGCCAATTTTGTCAATTTATTGTTGAGATTGAGATTGAGACCGTGTAAAGAGAGCGAACGCAGTTGATTTCCATTAATTTTGTCATCGACAATCCCGTCATTTCCGTCACTTCACGTCACTCCTACCGGGAGCGTAACACCCGGTAGGCAGAATGTGAATCATTGAATGCAAGTAGATAATTAAATATAAAAGAACATTATTACATAATAATATTATATATATACACACGTTAACAATAAGTTTTATCGTTTGATTGTTTTCATTTATTTTATTTTCATTGTTTTAATTGTTTTATTCCGATTATTTAGTTTGATTTGTGATAGGACTGTGATAGAATATTACATGTGATAGCATTGTGATAGAATATTACATAATAATATTCTATATACACACGTTAATAACAGTTTTATCGTTCGATTGTTTTATTTTGTTTTATTTTATTGTTTTTATTGTTTTAATTGTTTTATTCCGATTATTTGATTCGATTGTGATAGGACTGTGTGATAGAATATTACATAATAATATTCTATATACACACATTAACAACAATTTTATTGTTTTTAGTTTGTTTTATTTTTATTTTAATTGTTTTATTCCGATTATTTGGTTCGATTGTGACTTATCTTACGATACTTAATTATGATAACGCTTATGATCGTGAACACTAGTAGATTCGATCTTCACGATGTAATATCGAGCTACGCGGGCGTGTTTTAAGGATTTTCGGGGAAGACTTTAGCCCCGCACGTTTGCACGCACGTTTGCGCGCGTATTCGCGCGTGTGCGTGCACGGGAAACGTGGAAAACCGCGGGGAAAAGACGCGAACGTGGGAAACTACGGAGCCCGGAGGTACGTTTCGCACATAGGGGCGAACCGGAGGAAGGGTCGGTAGAACGTGCCGAGAGTATCGCGCGATGTAAATCAGCGATCGTTTAAAAATAATTTGCGTGCGAAATGAACGCGGAGCCGCGTTGTTAACGCGCGATACAGGGTGTCTCGACCACACCGATACGTATCTCGTTTGACGTGAACGTAAATCGTTCGACGTCGATCTTCGTCGTATAATTTAATTTATCGCGTATCCACAAAATTACATTAAATGCAATATGCAAAATACACAAAGGGTACACTGACAATGAGAGAAAAAATATCTTGATACAAAAAAATTTTACTTAACCCTTTAAGGCCAAGGCATCGATTCCGTTTGAGTAAAATTTACGATCAACGATCACAATAGTGACTTGTTTAGCGGGAACCCATTGTTTTACGAATTTAGATAGAGAATCTAGCTCCGTATAAAACGGATCAAGAGTATTATATCGACACAGAAACACTACTTTATCAATACAAAACATTTGGGAAAAACTCAAAGTGAATGTACATAATTATGTACACTGGGCCTTAAAGGGTTAACACAAAAAAATTATGTACTTTGTGGGTCCTAATAGCTTATTTACTTGTATTCGTCTTGAAATTTCTCGATTGAAATATTTATAATATTTGTAATTTTTAATTAAACATTTATTTTCTTTTCGTTCTAGAAAATATTTACTGTTAAATCACTTTTATACTCAAGATAATCATTTTTTAATATTAGAAAACAATTTAGTTAAGTTTAATAATATTATTAGGTTATTTATATAAAATATTTATTTAAATGTAAAAAATGTAATAGTACAAAATAATATACTTAAGGTAACATGTGTATTTACTTAAAACTAAATATTTTTGCGCAAATAGTATATTACTTAACAAAAATTATATAATTTTTGTTAAGTAATATACTATTTGCGCAACAACTATTGCGTTGGCTCTTAACGGCTTGCTTTTTCCTTATTTTTAATTTTTAATTCAGAGCCTTATCCAATATTTATTTAATTTTTTAAATATTTTTACTTAAATGAAACAAATAAATACTTGTATCAAAAGATATGGTTTTAAGAAAATGTATTTTTTTCATTTGAAAAAATTTTTCTCTCAGTGTAAGGTGTCAGTAAAGCTGCTATTATACTACCAAAAAAAATTCCAGAAAAGACAATGTAATAAATGAAAACAATATAATAATTAAAAAACGATATGACGAGTGAAAAACAATATGATAAGAGATTTATACATTAGCACAAGAACATCGAAGTAGACCGACCGCGACAGAACAAGACAATAATTAAGCAGCAGCAAATTCAGGACACATTGGCCGTAATGAAATCAGCCACTGCCGCGCGAAAAGGAGATAAGAATGGGAAGGATTTAATGGAGGAAGGTAAACTGTTAAGGGCCATCTACAATGAGTCGCAGTCGTAAGAGTCGTAAGAAATTGACCAATCACAATCCATTATTCTCTTTGCGATCGAAGAATAATGAATTGTGATTGATCAGTTTCTTACGACTCTTACGACTGCGACTCATTGTAGATAACCCATTAAAATACTTGACCGCGATGTGTAGAAGAAGGCGAATTTCGATCTTCGTTGCATTATTGATATAATCGTCGCGGTATCTGGTCTCGAAGGATTAAAATTTATATATTCGCGAAAGCTCCAGCTCGAATCGTCTGCAAATGCCACGGCGAGGTGAGAACGGATTCGTGCGCCTGACGAACCAGCGGCGCGATCCCGACGAGGATGACCTTTCCTGCATTAATTTATTAATGAACCGTTAGATCGCGGTCGCCGCGCGTGTGCACGCATTTTGTGTATGCGTGTGCGTGTACGCGGCGCTATCGATTGACGACTGTTGACATGCCAAGCCATCCTGCCTTTTTTTCCTCGCTGTCTAGGCGCGTGTTCTCTGTCTGAGAATCAATTCCCGATTCGACGCACGGCGAACGTTTCTCATGGGGCCCAATTAAACCTTCGACACATACTTCTGGTGTTCGAATGTTCACTTCGAAGCTCCGAGACCTCGCTGTTGAAACTTCGCAGTTTTGATGTCACCCGTAACTTTGAATTTTTAAACTTTGAATTTTTTAACATAGTTCGCAGCTTCAGAACTTTGAAGATCGAGAGTCTTGGAATTCCGGAATTATCAAACGTTCGAGTAATTTTGCGAGACTTTCAGTTTCTTAACTACTATCTCGCGAAATTTTTAAGATCCGAAGCTGCACAGAAGCCTCATGATTCTGAGCCTCTGGGAATTCTTGATCTCTCTGAAGTTTCGAAACTTTATTAGTAGTTAGATCTCGGGATCTTTGTGACCCAATTGGATCCGCGTTTACCCTCTCGGCTCTGTTGACATTCCCAATGTAGCCCGAGGGAGAATGCGACCGGCAAAAGCCCGACCCTTCCGTTCGTCCGCGGTTATTCGGCTAATCTTGGATCATCTTCCGGTGGATCCCCCTTAGCTGCTGTTACCAGCCAAATCTTATTTGAAGCCGATAGGTAAATCGAGTTAGGATTCTCGCGCGAATTCTTTCGATAACATAATAAGATTATCTCGCGCTACCCTCTTTTACACGAACATCATACCTGCGTGAAGTTAGCACCCCATTTTTGAAATTTTGAAATTTTAAAAGTTGTTCCAGGTTGTTCTAGACTTGTTCTATCAATATCATTTTTTCTTTCGGCGTAAGTAACAGTACTCTTATATCGATTTTATAATTATCCTATTATTATTCCCCTAACACGTGCAACTGTCATCGCGAGAAAACCGTGACGTGTCGCTTACAAGACACCCTATATACTGCCATTTGCTGTCTGGGTCTTCATTGGCGTTACCTTGAACGGGGTCGACCGCGTGCCGTATAACGTAAATACACTGAAAGAATGGTTTCGCTGAAATATCTAAAAATTTGGCCAGATACAGATCTGAAAATAATTTTGTTGGACCATCAAAATAATTATGTAGGACGCCCAAAATAGTTGCTAGAATATCAAAACTTCATTCGCAGTATTATCACCATGCTGGAGTGTCGTACACAGTTACTTTTGATAGTCTAACAAAATTATTTTCAGATCTGTATCTGGCTAAATTTTTAGACACTTCAGCAAAACTGTTGTTTCCGTGTACGTACCACGGTATTTTGTTTCGCGAAATTTCTGCAAACGCACCGGCAAGATTACGCAATCGCACGGTAGGATCACGCGCGCAATTCTGTCACGCGCGATGTTGTGTTTCGTACGCCTTGCGCCTTCCAAATCGCTCCGTTTCGCTATATGGAGTTCTCGATTCTTTCGGCCGTCGGTTTTCTTCTGAATGACATCAGATCTTGCGTAATTAACTTCGCGTAATCGTTCTTGATTTATTAATTCTCGAATGCTATACGTGGGAAAATACATGCCGCGCTCTCGGCCAATAGATCGAAAATAATTTGAAGAAAAAGTAATATTAAATAATGCAAGTCACTGCGAGTCATCCTCGTTGGCTCAAAATTAGTGTGTTGTTAATAATACCGGAGTTAAATTAGAGTTACGTAAGATTGAGGAATAAACTTTCGCTTTGAAGCATTGTACATACGAAACCGTCGATACCGCGATGATATCGGGGTATTTTTAATGCATCCCCATTTGGTACGAACCCAAGAAGCTCCGTGGACTCTCGCGGCGTGACGGAAAAAGACGCAAAGATGCAAAATCGATAGTCCGGCCTTTATGGTGCTCACGGTTCGACGAGGGTCGTGGGAAATCGCTGCGGAATCGCGGCGTTAAACGGACGGAGGGTACCGTCGCCGATGTCGGCGCCGGCGCCGGCGCCGGTGTCTTTGCTCCTTTGAAAATTGCCAGAAACGCGCGATTACGCCTCTCCTCTTACGCAACACAGTCCCACACGCAATAATACCTGACCGCATTTCCCACCACGCGGGAGGGACCGAGGCGAGAGAAACTGGGTTATTATACGTATTTATTCCAGTTGTGCGACTCGAAACCAGCGCGGATGATGTCGCATTATCGAGGTCAATATTCCGGACCTAAATAGAGCCCCGGTGTGGAAGACTCGTTCTCGCACGGAAAAATTGTATCGCGTGCAAACTAGAAATCCCATTAATGTTCATTTCTACCAATTTACTTTAATCTCGGTTTAACTTACTCTTTACCTTTTTCTAATTAGAAAAAGGTAAAGAGTAAATTCTTGTGTTCATTTCTACCTGTCTCTTATACACATCTAGATGTGTATAAGAGACAGCTAAATTCTTGTGTTCATTTCTACCAATGTACACAGTAAAAAACATTTTGTATTTGTGTTAAAATCGGTCCTTGTTAAAATTTTTTTGTTAAATTTTTAACATATCCGAGTGTTAATTTAACATAATGTGATTGTGTTATTTAAGTATTTTGTGTTAAATTGATATTCAACATTTCTTAGTGTTAAAATAATACAATTTATGAGTAAGTGAATAAATGATATGAAATGAGATGAAATAAGTGAGTGAACATAAAAATAATGTATCTTAAAACGTAAATTCTAAGATAAATGAATAAAATGTACGTAATTTATAACATAACATAAATGTTAATTTTACTGAAAAATATGCTTCCATAATTTGCTTACAAATTGTGTTAGTTACATTTTTTGTGTTAATTTTTTACATAACATTTGTGTTACTTTTTGACATATTCGGTTTGTGTTAAACTAACGCAAAAATTTGAGTGGATCGTTTGGGACATGTGAAATGTGTTAAATTTAACACAAAATTTTTTGCTGTGTAGATTAACTTTAATCTCGGTTTAATTTACTCTTTACCTAATTAAAAAAAGGTAAAGTTGAACCGAAATTAAAGTTAATCTACATTGATAGAAATGGACACAGGACAGAATTCAACAGTAAATCAAGTGTCTCGATCCACAGTAAGTGGAAAGTAGGGGTCTATTCGAGTAAGGATCGTCTCTCTTATTTTAATTATTACTTTACGATTCAGATTTGAATGTATGTTTCAGAATTGAAGTCGCTTAAATTTCTTCTTAATTTAATTTAATTCTTCTATTTTAATTTAATTCTTCTATCTATATAACAATCTGTGTGGAATCTTTGAATAAATAGAGCCCCGGAGAACTCGTTCTCGCTAAAAAAAAATTGTGCCGCGTGTAAACTAGAAATTCAATTAAGACAGAATTCAACGGTACGAAAGTAGAAGGTAGGAGTCTACCTGGGTAAGGATCGTCTCTCATTTTTATTATCTTACAATTCAGATTTGAATGTAAATCGCTTAAATTTCTTCTTAATTGAATTCTTCTAGCTACATAACAATTTGGAATGTTTGAATCTCTGGCTCGATGCTTCGTTAATGTATAAACTCGACTAATATTACACGCGAGAGTGACGAAGATGAGTCCCTTCGGACCTCGTTCAGTTTGACTCGAGGCTGTCGTCAACTCGGGGCCGGACTCGTTTATAGGAATTACGTAGATAATATCGCCGTTGATCCGGCCTTAAACCGCGAGTGGCGACGACTTGGTTTATTACAACGAGCCGCTTATTCGCGCGCATCGTACTACGCGAGCTCAGCGCTTTTGATTGACAAGCAATCTGCTCTCGTGTAATCCGCACTTCTCGAACGCATCTACAAGCTTCGGCTGTAGCCCGAGTGCGATGTATGTGCGATGTTTGATCTTCCCTCGGTCATTAATCGTACTTATCGTATCAGAGTCTTTTACTCTGATATTGATATCGAGCTCCTGAACTACTTATCGTTATCAATGGGATAAAACGAAGTAATTCTATACCTTTGAAGAGGATTCGACTTCGACGAATAAGGTATGAGAGCATATTTGAATGAAATTTTATTAAAATGGATTTTATTTAAGATGGATTTTAAGACCAATATAAGTTTAATCTTGAAAATTGTAAATTTATTTCCCGAAGAGTTATATGGATGCAAGAAACCAAAAATGTTGCATTTCCTTCAGGAAACCATTTGGCTACGCGATTATGGCTTTATCGCGAATTTTATATGGTTGCGGTTTAATCCGTGTTTGCGTGAAGACCTATGTAATTAAGCTTCATGAGAGAGAGAGGGGGAGTCGGCGTACTCGTGGAAACTAGGCTAAGCGACACCGCATTCGTTGACACTGTTACAGTTATTGACATTGGTCAATAGGCGTATTTCAGTCCATATAAACTAAATATCCTGACGGAGCATGAAAAGAGAACTGTGCTAATTTTAACTACCTTTAGATAAGATACTTTGTTATTTTTCTCGGTTAAACTTGAAGTATCTGGAAAATATTTCTGTTGTTTTCTCAGAAATATACAAAATTCTTTTTCCCTCGATTTAACAAAAGCACTTTCTAATTGATTTTATAGTTATTTAGCACTGATGAGATATAAGTATTCTTTAGTCATGCCTTTGGATTACAGTTTTCTTCGACTTTTTAAAACTGTTTATTACATTATTATTCAAGAAAGCGTATGGGCGAGTGTGTGCGATGTGTGAATGTATGTGACACACAGTCTATTGAACTCGAATCCGTGGGTTCGCTAAGTTCAAATGACTGTGCGAATCAGTCATCTCTGCGGAAAAAAATCTCTTTGAAGAGTTGCAAGAGTTCCTCGTTGAACAATTTATTTGTCTTTTTTATTTGTCTTTGATATTAAACACACCCAAGGCTTTGGTTCGCAAATGTAGCGCGAACTCTTTTTCGCACAGTCAGGACAATTAAATATAACAAGACTACGCGCGTTTGTTTGGCTCGCGATATCTTCGCATAAGTGATAACGCGGAAGCGTGTCCGCAGAACGAACCGCGTTGTTCACGATGAAAGAAAGCGCGATCCACCGCAAACTTCGCCGTGATTTGTGATTCAAACGAGAAGGAGGATATCTCGATCGCAAATATTAGACCGTGAGATAAGCAGATTATGGCGTCTTATCGCTTGGCGAATTAGTAACACGATGGTAATTAGTAACACCTCGACTCTCTCGGAGAAAAAAGTTTGCGGATCGATGAAAATTTCAGCGGTAATAATTACAATTAATAATTGCTTATGTAATTATTGTTAACGCTTCATTTATTTATTTGTTTCATTGTTCTTATTTTAATTTTATTTAATATTTATGGCGATGCATTTATAATTAATTAGTTGCTGAAGAAGACTTAGTATAATCGAAACATACCGTGTTTTTTTTGTTTCTCTTTTAACAGTAATATATTGCTTTCACAACAACTTTATACACTTGATCATTGGCCCTTACTTTTCATCACATCGCTTTGCAAATAACGAGCTTGAGTTAATAATAATCGCTTATAGATAATTACTTTAAAAGACAAATTAAAAGAGGTCAAGATTTAAAAGAAATTATGATAGAATCAGATAGCTAAGCAAATAGCTAAGCTCTTTTGACAAGGCGAGAGGGGAAGACGACAAATTTATTCTTCTTGATTGCAAACTTTGCGAATATTCTGGTTCTGATATCGTGACACCTATGGATGCTGCGGAATCATCTTGTTAAGAGCCTAATTAACGCGGGAGCTTCTCGCTAAAAATAAATCGCGGAAAAGAGAGTTCGATGATGACGGATTGCGATTCAATAGAGTTTCGATCCTGTCGCCCTTGTTGTGTAGGCGTTCGCTGACGCCGCGTCATCCTATAGTCCTTATCGTTATCAGTGCACGCCCCACGAAGAAGAACGACGTCGATTTCGACAAACACTCTCGCGCACGCTCTCTCGCTGACTTATCGACGCCGCGATCAATCAATCGCAATCAATTATGCTAATCACTTGTGCAGAATTATCTTTGACGAAAACGGAGACACGTCGAGATTCTTGGCTCTGTAAAAATCGCTTCTTCCAGAGTATCGAGCTCTGACTATTGGGAACAGCTGCGTGGACTCAGACTCGTACTTGAGAATCTGGAAAACAAGCGATTGTACGAGTGCTACACTGTAGTTAGGTTAATTCCGTACCAGCACTGTGGTGCACTGACCTTTGGCACGTACGGGTTTGAGTCTGCGGCCCTTTGGAGGCATCCGCGGCCTCCCAAGTTTTCGCCGTACGCAAATATTTTTGAGTTCGAGGAAGAAAGGAGACAATCGTCTCGACGGCATCGTTTTCACAATGTCATTGTCTCCGCTCGCCCAATTTACCGTTCTAATCTACAAAAGCCGCCTCTCTATTCGAGAAAGAGGATTAAATCTGTCCGCGGAGATGCGCATCTGCCGTGCTGCGAAATGTGTGCACACTTGCACATTTGCACTCACACATATACATATACACGCGCGCAGCCATATACGCGACTAGTAAGACCGGGATGCATCCGAGGTCGACGTCTCCGCACTCACCATGACGAATGTTACTCGATACTTTGCGCCACTGTCCACTGTCGTGGTCGAGCTTTTTGTTCCCCGAGTCCTCTCTCCGGTCCTCTCTTTCGCGAGACCTCTTCGCCTCTTCTGGGTAATTAGTTTCGTTCGAAGAGCGCTTTTGTATCCTCTGGACCGCGATTCTCCCGTCGGAGTACCGCCGTCGTCTCTTTTTTCCAAAAGTTCTACAAAATTCTCATTTCAGGATCTTATTGAACTCAATCCGATCTGGGTGGCTTTAAGGTAATCAACGAGCGAGCAATCTATGGAATTTGGGGCAGATGATATTCAGAATCTGATTATTGAGATGCGGAATCTTTCAGATTGGAGATTCCACAAATAACAATTGAAAATCTTTAATTTATTACTATCTAGAATAATTGATATTCAAGAACTATGCGGTGTAAAATATCTACGACCAGAGATTGGAAACTTCTGTTAATGACGTAGGAGGGTTAAATACGTAAAAACTGAAAAAGTTTTTAAACAGAAGTTTAATACGGCATAAATTTCGTAGCGGAAAAGTTTTACGATTAACTACTAACAGGGAGCTTTGCGGATGTAGTAGCTACTGCTATTAACTCGGTGAACGAGTTTCTCGCTCCCTGACGTGCTTCTTACTTTTGAAAATTTTTTTTGAAACGCCAGAACAAGGTTAACTAACCGGTTCCCGACATTCGATTCCCTCGATCGAACACGCCGATTTCCAACCGCGCAGCGCAGTTTACGATATCGCGTGTGACAGAAATACATATTGCATGAGACGGCAACCGGAAGTGCACACTCATCGAATGTATTCGAGAGATTCTTTAACTCCCATTTATCTAGCCTCGTAGATCCTTCAAGCCGTATATCCTTGCATAAATCCATAGATTCTTGTATGCATATAAACTTAGATATTAGATTTCATAAACTTTTCATAAATTTTTTATATCAATATAAAAAAATATAAACTTTAATTTATATTTATAACACAAATATATACATGCTATTTTTGGTCGAGACTGGATCTTGATGCCTAATAATCTTTTTTCCGCAAATTTATATATATTTTTTAGCCCCGCAAGCTACGCGCCAACAATTTTGTCAGTCTTGAAACGCAGTCCCATACACGGAGAAAATTTTATATTAAAAATTACTATGTATGGCAGTAGCCGTGGACTATTGCTGAAATTCTAAAAATTTTTACTATGTTTTTCATTGTTTTACATAGTAAAAATTTTTATAATTCCAGCAATAGTCCACGGCTACTGCTATACATAGTAATTTTTAATATAAAATTTTCTCCGTGTAGCTAAAGTTGAAAGTAGTACATAATTAAATTGATAATCAATTTAATAATACTATGCGAATAGCATCTTTAAAACCCTGTAAAATTTAATTTATTTAAAACCCTGTGTAATTTATATTTATGTTTATGATTTCTTAATCTAGATTTTTGTACAAATCCTCGGTTTTTTTAACTGTTTCTCATTGATTCTTGATACATAAATGTTGATTATATTATATAAGGATAAAGGAATTATACTGCGTCCCCTCGGGGTTTGCATTTTCACCCTTCCCATCCTTTCCTACAACTCCTCCTACTCTTTGCCCGTTTGGACCAACATCTTAACGTCTCTTCCGAAAGACGGAGCCCAGTTTTACCTAACGGGAATCCTCTTACCGGCAGGGAGCGCAGTGTCGGAAAATAATAATATCCATGTTTACCTGATCTAGTGGACTCGAACCTGGTACTACAGATTACGAGTCTGGCGCTCTACCACTAGACCACACTGCCGCTCAATTACTCGTACTTGCAACTCAATTACTCGTATCTTGCAACTAGGAAACGGCGAATTGCATTCACGAAACGTATGAACGTTTACATTACGTAGGGTCACCCACTATGACGTCATCCACTTTATTGTCGAAGGGTTGTAGTACCTACCACTATCGAAGAAACCCACGCGCGTTGCACCCCCGATATACGTTCCCGCTGATATTTAGTTCGGGGCGAGGGTCGACGAAAATATCTTCAGGGGTCTTTACTGAACGTGGGACGCCGTTGTTTCAACGCAACGGAGTTCACAATCGTCGGCGTTTGATCCCACGAAATTGAAAAAATTCGAGAAACTTGGAAAAGGTCAGAGGAGGGAAAGGGCTGTGTTGAATCGCGATGATTCACACGGTTTTCGTTTGCAAGCGTTTCGGAACACCCCGTATAAATCATCTGCTTTCACTCGACGGTACGAGCGGTATGTCGGGCGCGATATCGGGAGCGTGAAACCCGAGGCGCGTTAAATCGAGATTCGGCGCGAGCCGATCGTTAATTGTCGACGGCAACGGCGAGCAAATCGATCGTCAGTGTTCGCTGTCTTGCTCGCGCGCAAGACGTATTGATCAAGCTGCTAAGTCGACGAGGACGTATATAAAAGCGAGTCTATCGTGAGTCGCTTCGAGCGGAATCGAGCATGATTTTATCAGGCTAGATAACTTATTGGTCGTTGCACAACCGTAATATCGCGTATAGAGATATAAAGGAAGAGAGAGAATATCAGAAAGTTAGCTTGGAGAGATCCTACAATTTAACTTTAGAAATCTTGAGAATCAAGATGAATTTTTGAGTTTGTGTAAACATATGATAGTAAATATTCCAGGGAGTTTTATAAATGGAAATGGCAGTGGATCGCTCGCAAGATTTCAGAGACTGAACATGAATCTTTAAAGAATCTTTAGAACGATTCTATAACGTAAGAAATACTGTTATCACTCTCTCAGAAATTAGATGTCATTCAAGAATCTAAAAATTTGTCACCAGATTGACAAGTCCCGGAATAAAGAAATTTTGAAAGCCACGATGATATCGAAAATCAGCGAATCCCTGAATTCTCGTCTCTTCATGAGAATTAGATAACAGTTTGGTAGATTTCACCGAAGCTATGCGAGGAAAACAGGTGAAAACCGAGTGGAAGCTACGACCTACAGCTACGGCATGTCGACATCTACTTTTTTCTTTCAAACGACGTAAATGTCACTAATGAGGAATGAGAGCCTTTTCCAAGGTGCCCACGTGCCTTCTCGAGCTTGTTCATGGTGCGTTAACTCCTTGCACTGCTTCAGGCCTAGTTGGATTTAACTCGAGCGGAAGTGGCTGCAAACATATCGCGATAAAAAGTCGCTGGTCCACTTCGACGTAGCTAGTTTCCAAAAAATAGCACACTAAGAACACAAACATCAAACTTACAGCAAATATAGATTACTATATTTGCGGATAGATGCTATATCATGACAAAAGAAGCGACAAATATTTTTGTCGTAATGTCGCAAATGTGATGTGAGTTTTGGCGGTCGCTGCACCTCCATCGGTTCAGTATACAAAATACAAGATGGTGATGGTGTCTACATACAGCTAGTAGGATATAAATATCTCTCAGCCAGGCAATCTCCGAGAGCAGCGCCGTGGCTTTTCAGCACGTTGCTCCCGTAGCGCATAAACGTCAATATAATTTATTCAACCTGTCGTTTTAGTGATCTCAACGACTCACATCCTTCCCTTATCAGTGACCCGAATACGAACCCTCTCTCTTACCCTTTCCCCATGTCGTCTCCTCTGGATAAGCTCTCACGCCTTAATTAGCCGCGCGTGGCTAATAAATCCGCCCACGTTCGATGGAAATTATTTTATAAATAACAAAACGGATGTACGGTTTTTAAATTATCAAGCATGTTAAAATTATAAATTTCTAAAAAGATTACAAAATATTGTATACTTGGGGTATATAAGTTAGAGAGAGATACTACATTAGGTATTATATTATAGTACTTGGACTAAATCTGTTAAATAACTTCTTGCTTCGTTTCTGTTAGTAAAGGAACGTCGATCGACGCACGATTTCCTTAGAACATTGCAGCTTTAATGTAATCTCGAGAGGCGAGGAATGACATTTCGCGGATGGAAGATGGAATCCTAGATGCACGTGTCCCGCGATTGCAAAATCGCTGCACGTCGCGGCATTAGCATAAACTCTTTGTTGTCAGCGACGATGCCTAAGTCGGATTGCGCCGTTCGATCGCTCGATATCGTCTCGGCACTTATGCGTCGGTATGCGCTTCTCCTCGGTAAACCATACTGAACGACTAAAATGTCGATGTGAAGACTTCTCATAGACCGTTTCACACTGCGCGAGATTTTACGAGGCGATGATGTAAATAATATCGCGAGACGAAGGTAGAAAATAGTGAAAATAAAAGCAGAACCCGATTATTCGTACCAATATTTGTAGTAATAATTTACATTCGTTTCATAACTCAATATTATTTTTAACATTCAATATTACTTACCTCTTCCAAGAGAATTATTTGAAAAAAGGGGAAGAGATAACTTTGTTAATCAAATTCTCCCTTGCGCACAGGGCAGGTGATAATCTCAGAAAGGTATCTGTCAAAGTCACAGAATATTGCATCGATTTGTGCGCAGGGGGTACTGACCTTGTGTTTCTTGCGTACACGAACTTGTTTTACGTTGTGACCATATGGTCGACATGTGCATTCTCTGCTCTAACAGCCGCACGTGTGCACCAGGATGCGGCCGCGAACGAGCGTGAATAATCGGTAGAATCAGCGGCCGCGTCTTAGTCATTGTCACTTATCGTTCACCACCGCCGAGCGAATTTAAAACGGATTGAGCAATTCAGTTCATTTTGCTACAAGGTATTAAAAAACTCCTTCGACAATTTCTTACGGACCTATCTGCATTAAATTTCAAGGATTCGCGAGGCTGTAGTGACTTCAAAAGTTACACGTGACTCACGCGCGATTCTCTTAAGCGAGGCGAAGAAGATATTTCTTCTTCATACGAATCTTGGGAAAATATGGATTATACTCTGAAGAATCTCGATAAAAGATATCACTTTACTGTTTAAATGGATTTTTGCGCTCTATATGTCCATTGACAAAACAAATTCTGAAATAACAAATTAAATCAGGGTGTTTACTACCTGGGAAAACCTGGAAAACCTGGAATTTTCAGATTTTTTTTTACCCTTGAAAATCAAGGAATTTTCATGGAATTTTATTAACACTCAAGGAAATTTTTGGAATTTTACTTTTAAATTTAAATTCTGTCTTTCTGAGAAAAAATTGTTTCTTTAATTATTTTTTTTAATAATGCAGAATATCGACAATTGGTTAACAATAAATTTGGCATACACATCCGCGTATTTATGTACATTCTCGTGTGATTCGCGAGTTTTTATTTAAAAAATCAGGGTAACAGTACAAGACAAGAAGAGAGTTCACTGTTACTATATATTATAGTGAGCCTTCCATATATTATAGGTTTCGCGGCTCCAATTGTAGAAAAGGATAGAGTCTCATGGAAGACTGTAAAAGAAAGAAATATTAAAAAGGACGTATAAATACAATAAATTCATTTTCACAAAATTGCATTTAAAAATTCTCCAATCTTATCTGGAATTTTTAATATAAATATCTGGAAAATCCGGGAATTCTCAGGGAATTTGTTTACATGATTTGAGTAAACATCCTGAAAAATGAAAAATGAAAAACAAGATGTAGAATGAATTTCGCGACGGGGATCTTATTGATTCGTTATTTACTTCGAGATCCCGACCGAGAGTCGACGCGGAATTTGTTTGTTCGAGCGACGGTATCGCGGTATCGTTTAGCTGCAGATGCCGTCGCGATTGAATGCAACTCTGAAATAGGTGCAACGCGAACGAGCGACGGACACGTTGCGAGGGGCCAGTAAGTCTTTCCGGTTTCCATTCGCTGAGGTGATGGCAGTGGTGGTAGTAGCGGCAGCGAGTACTCGTAAGCCGTGTACTGCGGCGTAGTAGTGACCTTTCAGCCCCAGGATACTGCCTACCTTATGCAAGCCTGCTGCATGCGGCAGCGTGTCTGCGGTTTCATTCACAACGAGACGCACGCGAGAATCTCGTCGTACTCGGTTCCTGTTAGCGCGAATGCTTAAGTTTAACAGGCCGATACTTATCCGAATGCCACGAGCACCGGCTTGCATCAGCGAGCGAGCAGGAAGCATTTAACTGTACACCGATACGCCGCGATAACGAATTGATAGGGAGATATAGTATTTGGTTTTCTTTTAGAAATATTCTCGGCATCGACATTCCAGCGATATCATCGAAATAATTTTGAACTCTAACATTATACTTCAATTGAAATGAATTTATATTATATATGTATTAATACGTCGCTTTCACAACTTTCTACTTGCACATCGGGAAGCGATGCCACGTGTGCAATTCAGCGATAAATTTGATAATTGCAATTGCGCAACTGCAACTCGCTGATCGGGAAAATTGCGTCTCGTATTTTCACATCAAATATATAATTCGGAAATAGTTAGTTTTTATTTTTTTATTTTTTTTTAGAGAGATATATTACCTCGGTATCATAACATTTATGATACACACGCGTAATATTTCGCAATGCTGACAGATTCGTTATGCAATTTCATGACGGTTCGGTTCTCTCAATTCAACGGCCGCGAAATGGATCGTGTATTATTAATCTCGCTCTGTCTGGTTTGTGTTCGACGGCTAAATGAGTGCTCGACTGCGTGGGAGCCTAATGAAATACAGATACACCGGCGTGACAAGGGCTAAAGACTATGGTGACTCACGCTCGTGTCCATATGGTCGATTAAGCTGCCCTATGAGATTCGCCCGAGGAACGACCGTAGAATAAATGTTTTTGATATTACCTGCTTTTTGCTGGATTTATATATAATATTACAATTTTAAATTTTACGATTGATTTTACAGATTTTTATAAATTATTCTAACGACGAAGTTTTAAAACGATGGCGATTTTTATAAGCGATTGCTATTACAAATTGAGATTTTAACATAAGATGCGTAACATCCGTTTGTTTTAATATTAAAATCGTACAGCATACACTGTAAAAAACATTTTGTACTTGTGTTAAAACCTTGTTAAAATTTTTGTGTGGAATTTTTAACATATCCGAGTGTTAATTTAACATAATGTGATTGTTATAAGTGAACAAATAATGTAGTTTTAAAACGTAAATTCTCAGATAAATGAATAAAATGTACGTGTTAATTTAACATATTATAAATGTTAATTTTACTGAGAAGAAACATGCTTCCACAATTTGTTTCCACATTGTGTTAAAGGGTTGCATTTTTTGTGTTAATTTTTATATAATATTTGTGTTACTTTCTAACATATTCATCTTGTGTTAAATTAACACAAAAATTTGAGTGGACCGGTTATGGAACACGTGAAATGTGTTAAATTTAACACAAATTTTCCAACTGTGTAATTTTTTCATGATCGATGAAGTAAAATAAAGTTTGATGGAAACTACTAACGAGATGTGAAAAATGGATGCGTCGTACTTTCTGGCTACTTTCAAAAGGCTTTCAGGAGACTTTTTACAGTCCTCCTCGCAGGTGCAACATCCGGCGGGGTAGCTCCGTTCGCTCGTTTTACGGCAGTTAATTACTAATTAGGAGGTACAATAGCGGTACGCATATTGCCGCGACTTCGTCGTTGACATCACCATCGAAGTCGTCATGTTTGGTCACGGCCATATTCTTGACCCTGGTAGATGGTTCAAACGATGTTTGTTGATGGCCATTATGTCACCATTATGTCGGCATTGCCTGCTGCATTGCTTCGTTATTCTGAAAATACTGCCCATAAATTCGCTTTGATTTTATGAAGCCGCACAAATAAGCAATTACGAAAATAATTGTTACACATAAATGAGATTCTTCAAACTTATAAAGTGATTAAGCGTAATAACTATTATAATTATAACAAATAAGCCTTGTATTCTTGAATCGGGGAAATTGATAAAAATTTTATTGGAAGTGCAATTCTCAAAACTACATTTTTTCTGTGAATATAATCGCAATGTAAATTGATGGTGAATTAATAGTCGATACCATGCATCGGCAGTTATGTTATGCGTTAATAAAAATCGCGTTTATGTTAGTTGCAGGCCGCGAACCGGGAAAAGTATAGCGACCGATATAACCACTTTGCTAATGGCAGTCAGCCGCGTGCGATAAGATATTATCGTTATCACTTGTGTTCGCGATTGCGTAATGCGTGTATACCGTTGCAGAGTGTCCGCCGCAGCACGCAATTATAAGAATCGTGAAACAAGTCAGTAGGATAAGAGGAAAAGCAAATGATAAGAATCGATAAGATTTTTTTTAATTAACCTTTTCAAGTATTTATAATGAATCCGAGATTTACGCAATTCTCGCAATTTATCTCATTCGAGCCTTCCACTATATTTGCACGCTGCCGAATGTAGTAAGGGAATGTAACCGGGATCAAAGGGACGTCCCCGGATGAATCAAACATTCATCTCGTTAGGGATTTTGCCCTCGGGATTTTAAGCTACGACGAGTGTGCTTCACAGTCGTCGAGCTTTCCTCGAGCTTTTCTCGATAATTATTCGCGAAATCACGCCTCGAATAATTCATATGCGCGAGAAGAACTCTATTTGATTTTCAAACCCATTTGAAGTGACGTTTCGAATACATGGAAATTACCTTGGTAATTCCGAAACTAATCGATACCGTTAATAAAAATATTACAACTGTATTTTTAAGAATGCTTATTATTATTTTTTAATGCTATTTTATCAGTATATCGCTCGTTGATAGAAAAGTGACACATCTCAAAATAAGCAACTTTTCAGTAGAGCATTTTTAACATTCTGGATTGGAACATTTTTAAAAAATTAGGATAGTGAATATGTATAACTTTACTTTTCCATGTTATACTTTCAATTATAATGTATTCTTTAAAACTATGTCATGAGTTTTCAAAATTCAAATACTGCAACCCCTGTATAGTGTAAATTTCATTCCTTATCAGAGTTGTGACATTTTTCCATATAAGCAAACAAGCTACAAATGTGTCGTTTTTTCACAAAAATATATTAGTCTTTAGGATTGATTTCCTTTATCTCCAACATGCTAATTTTTTACTTGTGTCACTTTTCTATCAACAATTGTAAAGTTGCTTCTAAGCGACGTATATAATTTTTATCGAAGTATATTTGGGCTGTTACCTGGTAATTGATCTCTGACGATGGTCCTGGATGATTTCAGGTCTCGAGAGAGCGGTGAGTGAATTACCGCGAAGAGGAGCCAGGAGAAACAAACAGCTGGCAAGCCGAAGATGCCGCTTCCGAAGCGACTGGTGGAACCCGTGCACGTAGCACGCGGAACTATCCCTGAGGACTTCCCGCTGCCATCGGAACTCGAGGCAGCCACCAATGGCACTTTGGCCAACACTATCAGGCAACTCTCTAGCTTGTCGAGGCACGCCGAGGATCTGTTCGGCGAGCTGGCGAGAGAGGCGCACGGATTCAGCGATCGAGCGAATTCCCTGCAGGCTAGGATAGACCGTTTGGCCGTTAAGGTCACCCAGTTGGATAGTAATGTTGAAGAAGGTACGTGGACCATGCTTGTTTCAATTTGCGCAGTAAACTGTGATGCGAACTAATTGAAATGAGAAAGAAAGATAATAAAATTATAAAGAATTAGATCTAGCTAATGTCGATGTTTCCTTGTTTTCTGCGCAGTCTCGTTGCAAGATATACACATGAGGAAAGCCTTCAAGAGTTCCGTGGTGTTCGACCAGCAAGTCGTCTCCAGGGATACCATGCCGACGGCGATGTTGGAAACGTATCACCAATGCGACACGCCGCCGCCTCTAGACAAGCTTAATATTTACAGGTAATTAGTGGCATCAGTTAATTTACATCAATTTAAATAATTCGGAAATGAATTGGGATGTTAATTATTGCCTTGACTTCAGGGAGGATGGTAAGGACGGCTTGAAGTTCTACACTGACCCGAATTACTTCTTCGACCTGTGGAGTCAGGAAATGCTCAAAGACACGGAGAAGAAACTACACGATCGAGGGAAGAAGGTAGGAATCTTCGTGTGATGATATATTCAAAGGCGCACCTCGATAACTATCGTATTATTTATAACATCTGTACTATCGTATTTTGAACCTAATCGACTACGAATCAGTCAAGTTCTTTGATCTTCGAAGTTGTCGAGGTACGCGAACTCGTAAATCGAGCTAGTTTCTTATGATTATTTAACGTATCTAATGCTGCGATTCTAACTACTGAATTACTGTCCCCTTCGTTATAGAGCGAGTCTGAATATGCCGAACCGTTCAGAGAGGCAAGTCGATGGTTTGGATCTTTGTAGTTTCTTTTTAATCTCTCTTATCCCTCTTACGAAACATCCAATAGTATCTCAGTGAATCGATCGATCGCCACCAGCCACTTCACTCTCATCGCATAATCACCCTCTCTGTGGTTTTTCTTTCATTAACCGACCTTTTTGCGCGCTGAATATAGAGACTGATGCTAGATGCTCGCTTTCTCGAAATTCTGTAGTTGTGCTAATGGCCACGTTTTCTCAGTGGCGAGATATCACTTTGCGTAGATCGAATGCAAATAGACTTCCTTGTCGAAGTCTAAATTTGTCGACCTTTTCGATGGCGGGATCGAGAAGGAGGAGCGCAAAAGTTCCATCTACGCAGGGCCTGATCTTAACTCGAAGTCCTTCCTACTTTTTCCGTAAACTGAGTTGTGTTTTTTGATACTCAAAACAAGTCTCTCACACCCACCGTCACTTTGTGGATCACTTATGTAATGCCGTTCTTTGCAATTTTCATGCAAGTTTTGAATGTATTTTCTAGAACTGCGTTATATTCATCATCCACCGACTCATCTTCGACCGACATCGGTATCCCCACGATCTCGATCGTCTCATCGTCCATTTCAGGATTATCTCATCTCCACTTTATCATGTTTGTCGCGTAGAAAATAAAATTGTTGCCGCGAACAGGAAGAATAATATCTTTTTTTTCGTGACAATAGATTTTTATTGCTAAATTTGGAAATGATAATTCCACAGGGCTTCACTTTTATTTTCTACGCAAGTACATTCATATCCCACTTAACTATTGATCCAGTAAATTCTGATTTGATAGAAACGATGGTATCGCTTTTAAATAACTTTAAGATAACATATCTTTTCTTCTCTAATTACAACTCTATACAAAATTCACTAAAAATGACATTTTTAGTCGCTGGATCAATGGTTGGGACGTTCTTGACTTAAACCGATTGTGCTTGACTTACATGCGATGCACCTTGTTCGTTGTCTCTTTTGCATTATGCATTCTAAATTGCTTTTTTTTTCGTGAAACAGCCGCACAGGCCTCGGAATGAGGGTGGCGGCGGAGGCGGCGGCAGGCACAAGAAGCGCGTAAGGCAGCCGCATAACACGAGGGAACGACAACGGCAACTGGCCGTCGGCCATGGCGAGTATATCATGCCGACGCAGGCGGTGCAGTA
>NJRQ01000650.1:29653-89490 GCA_003063805.1 Aphaenogaster ashmeadi
GCCCAGTCTACAATGGCTGTAGTAAGCCTTTAGCCTTTTGCTTTAAGCTGAATAATTTTCCAAAAGCGTTTTCCGCATTGCTTTAGTCATATTGAGTTTCAAGAGTTGGTCAGATCCCAACTGTTAAGTTTAGGGCTTAAGGCAGCGCGGAAAACGCTTTTTGCCAACAATTATTTTACTTCGAGCAAAAGGCTAAAGATTTACTATAACCATTGTATAGACTAAGCCCAACTTGGCGGGGAAGAAGAACGAAAGAAAGGATACGTACGCAACGTATTTAACGACGCAGGAGCACAGTTGCCAATCGGAGGGTAAACGGGGAGGAAGAAATACGATTGTGATTTATTTTGCATCGATGTTGGCGAAACACGACGACGATTCTAGATAAGCCGGGGTACGCATATGTATACCTACATATATATATATATATATATATGTACGTATGTATATGTATACACAGATATATAATTATATATATATTATAGAATATATAAAAAAATATCGGTCGCGTTAAGATTGTCGCGAAGTTTCACCGGCGGTGGCGAGGAAGACGAGCGCTTTTTTCTCCGCTACCTCCGTTATTTCCCCGAGAGATAAGATCTGTAAATTTTCTTGTACGTACCGCAAATCTTCTGTAAGTAACGCGAAAATGGGGCGAGCGATTCTGTCGGACCAAGTAAATGGACACGCGAAGAGTTTGCTTAAGACAGCTGGACGAGTTTAGAAATTCTGGCACCCTGATTATTATTTAAAGTTTCCTAAAAGAAATCGGCTTTGAGTTAGTTTTCAGAAAGTCCAGTAAAGTCAACTGTATATCTTATATATACGTGTTTCTTTTTTATTTTACAAAGTTAATTTTTATCGCGGTGTTCGATAGACTCAAATAGACCCGCTACGTACATATTTAATTATATAAAATGTGGTATGAGGGGGTAAAAGGGTGTGCAAATCATCGGCAATAACGTGTGTACATTTACATGAGTCTTTGAACATAGCCGGAAGCTATAATTACAGTATAACAATAATCAACGAGGCTCGTTGAGACGAAAAGTGAAGTGCCCGACAGTTCGAGCTTAAGTTTAATTTATTTGGAACTGGACGAAGTAAAACAGGCGATTTGAAGAAGGAAAATCACGCGATTTCACGCAGATTAATCCAATCAAATCAATTAGTTTTAATTTAGGTAATCCGATATTGTTCCGCTTGTACAGCGATCAGCTTCCTCGTAAGAACCAAAAGCATTTCACGAGCGATTCTCGAATTTCATTTCACGTTTGCGTAATCGACGATGATTTCTTTTAGCTTCCCAGATGAATTGTACTTCACGTCAGAAATGTCTACGTTTTATTTGAATAATCCGTATTTCGCATACGAGATGCGCCAACGACTCTCTCCCTGAAAAGATAGCTCTTTTCTTGTGTGTTTCTTTAAAAATATTCTTGGACCACGCGTCATCAGGACCACGCGAAGATCATCAGGACACGTTACCAGTTTCACGGAGACGTTGGCGCATCCTGTATAAGCGCAAGCAGCGCGCAGTGCAGATCGAAACTAGACATAAGGACACTAGACGTAAAGGATACTCTTAGCTATCTCGCCAATTTACAACACAGTATTTATCGGGGGTTTTTTCTAAGGAGAAGAGAAGGGAGGAAGAGAAGAGAAGGGGGCGATACGGGGTTCTCTTTTGGATGTAAGCTTCTCGATATCGTGCGAGTTTGTATGAACGAAATAAATATAGTTGTCACTCGTCTCAACCGCGCTTTCCGCACGGGGTCTCCCCGTAAAACTAAATTATTGTAAAGCCGTTGTGTACCTAATGTCCACGAGTATTCCAAAGCTTATGTAAAACGAAGTGTATGCTCGTGATACAAATATATATATATATATATATATATATATATATATATATATATATATTCGAGAGACGGTCGTCGGGATCGATCGGGGTCGGTAATATCCGGGAGATGAGAGAAGAAATCTACGATTTGAAGAATGGGGTACGGTCTGGGGCACGAATCGGTCTCCGGGACTCGCGAGAGATCCATCCAGGTTGCAAGAACGTCATTTACCCACACCGTTACAAATATACGATGGTATTATTAATAATAATAAATTTGTAGCAAATCTGTACAAAGCCAAATAAATCAAAAAAATTTCGTAAATCCTCCATCCCAGGTTTTCTCCGTTGCCGAAGAAAGTTGCTCCCTTCGGATTGGCAGTGATCCCAATATAAATAGAAAAGCGTTTCTGAATCATTTCCGGCCTCCGACGTACTGTAATTTTTTTTTTAATTTTAATCCGCAAATCTCTTCATCGTCATATCTACTTCTACTTGATTTAATTTCGATCATTTCGTGAATTATTTCGGCGGTGTTTTCGGCGAGGGCATTCACACCGTGGGCCTATGTAATAAAATTAACATTTTATTTGAAAAATCGAGACATACACAGATGCGAAAACAACGATAGCACATTCTGGTAGCACCGATAAATAGACGCTGAAACGATATCTTTAGACTTTTAGAGTGACTATGCGCGGGCTGATTGCTCGTTTGATCGATCGGATCGTTTAATTCTTCATTTCTTCCTTTTGTAGACTAGCTCCTTCGTCTCGATTAGTTATACGCCGAGCAACAGCACTTTCTCGCGAATCGGTCGGAGCGATACAGAGTGTCCGTAGAGTTTCTACCTGTCATTGCCAAGTTATAATTATACGATTTCTACAGCAGACGTTCTACGGTTCAACTTAAATATATAATGCTTAATTAAGGGAATGTTCGACAGTTGGAAAATGCTTTTGACATTTCCTCGAGTTTGCAAACCCGCGAAATGTCATATAAATAATATAAAATCTCGATCGTTTCTTCTTTTTTTTTCAGTGAACTTTTCAGAATAGAACTTCCTCTACGGAAAGAAAATTTTCTCTACAGAGATACAGATTTCTTACGAACACGCTGTATCCTTAATACAACAAAATCGAGCGTCCTTTTCCGACCGGCGTATCCTCGCTGATCCTTATATACTTCTAGAGCGCGGAATGGATATATAAATATATTTATACAAGATGTATCGCAAAGCGTCGGGACCAATACACTTTATTATACAGCCTGTATAATGAAGTCGCAGTAATCGTTCTCGTAGTAGAGATAGGAAAAAGGAACTATCGAGGATGTGTAACGGACTGATCTCCGGTAAGCCGCCTACTTTCGAATTTTGATCGATTTCTTTAATCACCTCCCCTCCATTAGCGAAGTTGCTCTCTTACCCCTAATTTATCCTTCCTATATGTATAATAAATCCCTTTAGTAGCGCTATGTACAAACGTAAATGAGGGATCAACGTTGGTCGCAAGCTTGACAATGTTGAACGGTCGGTTGAACGTTGACAATAACTCGATGCTCTCGCTATGCATACAAAAAGAAATCCGGTTAATCGAAATCAATAGTCGTGAGGATCGTCATGTGATAATACGAAACGATAGTGCTCGTCTTTTAATTCCTCGACAGCGCGCGAATCGAGTGTTCCGCGTCGATTATAGAAATATTCGTGGCATTTTATTATTGGCACTGTGATGCATCGTCTTTTGGTTCGATTTACTTTCCGTCGTATTTCGTCGTCGATAAAAATTGCATTGTCATTGATAAAAAAACGGGTATCGACTTCTACCAGCTAGCGTAGGAAATCGCGCTTCCGCCCCCTTCGTTCCCTCCCTCCCTCCCTCCCTCCCTATTCCCCATTAATTATCTATTAAATTATGATCACCGAAGCATCGTCGATTGCTTGATTAATCGTCGCTCGCGTAATTTCGGGTTGCAAGTTTCCTCTTTTTTTTTCTCTCGGTACGCTTTTTATATTGCTATACGAAGTAATGATGTAAGTCTCTCTTGTTATCATTGGCACCATTATCGATCACCTCTCTTTTTTTTGTTCGTTCGCTAGAAAGAAATCAGCCTTTTGTAATGTCGTTTCGTGTTGCAGCTTGACCTAAAGCTACGTTTACTATTAATAAATTGGCGATTCGTTGATCCGCGGAGAAGCTCTTCGCCGTTTTTAACCGAAATTGTACGCGTCGCGCCGTTCGCTCGAGATAAGAAGTCGAGACCGTGTTCGAAAAGTGACGATGTCCCGCGACAACGTTTCGATAGTTTGCTTTTTTTAAATTGATTTTTATCACGCTTCTCTCATTTGGCACGATGTCATGAGGGTGGACGATACTTGCGGCGAAATCTTCGATCTCCGAGATGCGTTCGCCTTTTCTTTTCCACGCGTTTGAAGAAAGAATCAGCAGATATCAAAAGAATCTCGCGGTTCGTATCATTAAATTAATCCGATTAATAACGACGAGAATTGTACGTATATTTACATGCCGACAAGTAAGGCAGGCATTCCCTTAGTCGTAATAGTGACATTTGCACGAACGAATTAAAATACAGTGTGTACCTCTTGAAATACAATATACTTCCCTTCGAGGCTCGATATTGCACGATTTCAATCTCGTCTCCGGTAACGTGGGATCTAAGCGAAACTTCGATCAATCTTGAATATATTCGCTGAGAAAAATGTTTCCCGCCTCTTCACATATAATATATACGATAAAATTTAAACGATGCAAAGTTGAACGAAGAGACAACAACGTACTCTAAATATTACTTTCCGCTCCGTCCGCCGAGGATCTCGAAATCGCGTCACTGATCCTTTCAACCCCTTCAGAAGAATCGCCAGAGAAACATAACTTTGTATATTTCCTTATATATCTCTATAAAATTATTTTAGCTGGTTTATCAAATTGTTGGACGTATTAATAAACGTCAAATACTAATAAACTAATAAATAAATTTGATAATATTTTCTTCGAATTCTTTAGAAATTATTAATCATGTGTGTTACGGATTGAAAGGATCGATAACGATTCTTCGATAAGACTCATCCAGGCGAACGATTGATAAACCTCTCACATAGCAACGACCAAATCGAGGATGTCTGAAATGACGGAGAATTGCCTTGATACGATCGCGATACGTAGGGTCTCGCAAAAGAGGGTGTGTACGAACAGAGCAATGCTTTTCGTTCTTCGCGTTCGATTTCTTTTTTTTTCTAGAAGGAAAAAGTCTTGAAATAGAAAAAGTCTTTTGTGTATGTGTGTCTATGTATGAAATCATACGAGTCCGCGAGCTCAAATGTCGAGCTCTCCTAGATCCATCTGGGACTTCCGTCGTCATTCTCATCTAGATATCTCTACCTAGACATTCTTCCAGACAATATAAACATCCAAAAGATATCCGGCGAAACTAGGATATCTTTTAAACCTTTTACATCGTCTGAATTTACTCCACTGGCCGATGAAGTAGTCTTCAACCTGAAGGCATCCATCGGCAGCCTTCGTCGGTCTTCATTCTTTTTCTCGAGAACCTGAGGAAAATTCTGAGCAACGTTTCTTGCGATCTCCTGCGATTCTCTTGATTATTTCTTCACCCAAATGTGATCTTCGTTCTTGATCTGCCACCGGCCGTCAATCGTCTTCACTCTGAAGAGGTCCGTCCACAACGACGTTTCCAACCCTCTCCCCGCGAACCTGAGGAAAATCCTGAGCGACGTGTCTTGAGCTATCCCAATTCTTGAATCTCCTTCTACTCGGACACGATTCTCACTCTTGCTCCACGCTGATGTCCACTGTCCTCACCCTGGACGAGTCCGTGGGCAACAGTTGAAGACGTTCAGGCTCCGCGTCCAGCATGATGATGCACATGAAGCTCTTACCGGACGCCTGATCCCTCGGATAGATGGTCACCGGCGCGAACTTGTCCACCGAGCCGTCCACGTAGGAACAGAGTTTCCGGTAGACCTGGGGAAAGTGTCTCCTCAAGGAGACACCCCTGAGCCTGAGTTGCCGTTGAATATTAGTGAAGCTGATCTCTCGCGCTCTTCGTGGCGTGTTCTGACCATTGTTACCGGGTAGTGATGTCAACACGAGAGTCTCAGGCGAGTCCATCTCTCTGGTGATGTTGCAGGGAGATGCAGGTGTCTGTTGCGACAACCTTCTCCTGGCCTGCGGGGACGCCGAGGAGGAAGAAACGTGCTGCTTAGTCGCCCCGTCAAGTCTGATCTTCGCACACCTGGATACCAATTGTCGTTCCCATCTGACGGCGCCGCTGGTCGGCACTTCGCTGACCACGCACACTGCCACGTAGAGTACCAGCCGCGCTTCCGGATTGTATGTCTTACAGAGGCGCATCAGCTCGGCGTACAACTCGGCGCCCATCTCGCCCGGAAGTAAGTCCGACCAGCGCACGTAGGTGGGCTCGCCGAGATCGCCGAAGCCGTTGCCGACGAAGCGTTCGGCCGCCTCGGGGCTCGAGAAGAAGCACTTGACCGCGCCGCGACCGTGAGCAGCGTAACCCCGTTTGGCGAGGGAGGAGATGTGCTTCAGGGTGGCCGGGTCCTCCTTCGCCGAGGACAGTACCTGGCGGCAGAGACTGCCGGCTCGCGAATGAAGGCAGGTCCTGCGATGACGTTGCCAGTGAGCTCTCCGACATTCGCGCGAGCAGTATAGGCAGGTGCAGTTGTGGCAGCTCTTATAGGTCCTCCTCGCCTCCGCGAGGGTGGTCGAGTTGCCGCACTTGTTGTTACGGCATCGCACTACCTTGTCCATGGCCGAGCTGCCGTTAGTGGTGGAGTCTTGGGCGTTGTCGAAGGACACCCTGCGGTGACGAGGCTGGACGCCGCCGCGCGGCATCAACGACGAGGACGACGCGGCTGCGGCGGCGACAGCCGCGGCTCGCGAGGCCGGCAACGTGTCGCTGCCCTCGCTCTTCCGTCTCACCAGTTCGCCGGAGTAGAAGTTGCGCTGATCGTCGACGGTCGCCTGATGAACGTCCATCACGCTCTTAGCTGACTCTGCGACAGGTCAGATCGATTGCCTTTGTCAGTACGAGTATGGCAGAATGGAGCAAGATCGATAGGAGGACGATGAGAGAGGTCGGAGAACGATCGTGATTAAACTGAAGGGTTCATCTCCAAATCGTGTTACGATTTTGTAAAAAGCGAAGATGCGTTCTCAAGCGTATTATTCTTGCGAGATTTCCATGCAGCTCTTTGCAACAATAATTTCCATATTTTCAAAGTGTGGATTTAACACGATTTGGAAGCGAACTCTTCTTCTTGAGTCACTCTACCAGTGGCATCAAATGGAAAATGATGGTGTTAATTACTTCGGTGTAGCGAGATGAATAGCACTAAATAATTTTGTGTAGCGATGTTACATCGAACGAGACAGGATTCGTTCTCACTTTCCTCCGTCATCGTCATCGAGAGCCAGCGCGAGAAACGCGTTAAGCACAATGACATGATGATTATAAGCAAGTATGAGCGTGAATGACAGTGATCGGCGTGATGTATCTCTTAATGACGCACTCGTACGTATATAATAATTCTGCTCCCCCCAACAGTCTAACTTTCCTTGCCGTTAAATCGCATTTTCCTTGTGTCAGTGATGGCTTTACAACTTAGTACTTGAAGCGATTGTCTAAGAAAACTAAAGCGTTAAAGCAAATAACAACTAGATCGAAATCATTTAACAAAGAATAAGACAGCTAACTAAAAAGAATGTACCACAAAAATATATATCGAGTTCTAATCTATAAACAAATGTTAAACTATTTCTAAAAGTATGTAAAATACTGGTGATAAACTGGTGGTATTCAAGTTCTTTTTTAATTTTCATTAAAATTAGCTCTCCCTTCCGAAAGGAAAGGCTTTTCTTTCCCTTCACAATTATGACATTGTTGTAAGCTTTTCATTGTCGTAAGTGGACGAAGATTAAATTAGAAAGACAAATATAATTTTGAATTTCGCAAACGGGAACATTTTATATATTCAGCATTTTTATTTTAAAACTTCTCTTAGAAATTCTCGCGGAAAAGTTCTCTTCTTGTTTCTCGTAGATATGTATTGTTTCTCCTCAAAGATATTAATAAATATACTTTTTCTTTTTGAGCTTTTTACTTCTAAACGTTGAAATGTAGGTCACAATTAGAAAAAGAGTTGTTATAATAAGAGCAAGTGGGCACATTGCCGTAAGTTCGCATAGAAGCGAATCCAATCTATGTATCCAACCCATCCCACGTGCCATCAAGCTTGATCGTGCACAGAACCATAGAAGATCTGTTCTTTTTAGTCGCACTTTCCTACGTTTCCCGCATCAAAGATAAAAGTGGTACATACCCAAGTCTACGAAGCGAATCAATTATCATCGATCCTCCCGTTAAATTTAGCACTGTTTTTTATTTTAGAATTCGATAACGCGGTCGAAATTCACAATAAAAGCGCGTGAAAGTTGAAACGGATCGCTAGGAAAGTATAGGAAACGCTGCTAAAAGGGGGACAGATCTTTAAAGAGACAAAGAAGAGATATGTAAGAAGAAAGGCAGAGAGATAGAGAGAAAGAGAGTGTCGAGAGTCTTGGTGATGATTGTTGTCTTACGATCTCCGTCTCGGCTCGTGTTATTAATCATGCGCTCCTAATCATTCGCGCGATAAGCAGCGAGCGGCTGCTGCGGCGCGGCCGGCCACGGGCCAAACTCGTCCCTGGACTCTGGGGTGTCTACGACCCCGCGAGGGGCTTTACACGCCCTTAGGCTCGCCTCTGCAAAGGTGCAAAAGAACGTGAGTTCGTGGCGGGCGGCAGGCGTCGAGACGCGAGATACGCGTTATCGCCCTTCTTCTTGATGCCGGATGACGGTGGTTTTCTATACCGATAGACTGACGATCGAGCCAGCTGACTGGTCCACAGAGACTCGAGTTAAAAGGCAACAACTTCGCATTCGTTCGTCCCGGCTTTTATATTCGTATATATCTCTTTATCGACGAGATTGTAATTCTCTTTCGGGGGAGTCTTGGGTATACGTTTTCGCAACATTCGCAATTCTTTCGATTCCCTGCGCCGTCGACGAGGTGATAATGTAAGGATGGTACGTATGGTATGATATATGTGATTTTATCTTTGAGTTCCGCGCGAGGAACCTGGTCCCTCGTTCAAACACGATGCGCAGTCCTCGCGGGTGAAGGGTGAGGCGAGAGTGGCGACGAGGCGAAGAGAAACGCAAGTTTAAAGTTTTTCTTTACGCCGTAAAGCGGAATATATTATACAATCGGTCGCGTGTACAACGAAGTGACCCGGGAAACGTGTACACCGGCGGCAGATCTCCCTCGTGCTAAGAAATAAAAGAAGATAAAAAAAATGGTGGAAACGAACCACCCCCGCGGACGCGAGTTCCCCGAAAGGATTCCGCCGTCCTTCGAATTCTCGAAACAACATTTTTAAGCGGGACCAAAATCGGTATTTCTTCGGTATCGTATTTCTGCCGCTGGCGTAGGATTCTTGCGGGACACTCGATGCGCACGCTCTTCAAGGCACGTTAGGGGTGGTTCGTACGTATAGAGATCGATCGTCCTCGGATAGGGTCCGCCGATCAGAACGAAAACTTACATAGTCCTCCTACCTTGGAGGTCTTGGCGTAGGTCGCTGCAGCTCTTCCCGGCTTTCGCCTGGCCGACGGCGGCGTTCGTATGACGATGGCGGATGGCGGACGTGGCGGTCACGACGGGTCCCCCCGGGCCAGGACTCGGGGTACGCGACGCGGGTGGCAGCCCCAGGAGGGAGTCGAGTACGTCCTCCAGGGTCGTGGAGCCCGGGCTCGGTTTGTTCCGCAGAAGAGCTGCCGTCGCCATCGCCTCGTCCGTATCGCTCTGGCCCGATCCTGATCATCGGTATCATGCGGGGGTAAAGAAGAGACAGAGAGGTTTGCGTCATCCTCTTGGCCTCGAAAGTGTATGTGCGCGCGAACGCGCACTTGTCGAGTATATGTGCGTGTGTACATGTGTGTATGTGTGTGCGTGTGTGTATATGTGCATTGGTGAGAACGAGATAAGCCTTTCCCCATTTTCCGTTAACTTCGTGATTAATAACAAAGCGATTACTTTCTCGTTGCCCCCTTAATCCGAGTCCGTTTTTACGAAAGGAGGCAACTGCGTGTGCGGTGTGTGTATGTGCGCGCGTGTGTCCGAGTGAAAATGGAATATAATCCTTTCCAGGGTTCCATTGACCCCCTGACCCCATTAAGAACAAAGCGATTCCTTTCCCCCGTACTACGCCTTTTCATTAATTTCGTTAAATTTCTCTTGGCCTCGAAAAAGCGTACGTTTCCTCATACTATAAGGGAGATGATAAACTTTTGCTGATCTTCTCATCAATAGCGGATGCGGCGGACGCGTCGTTGCAGCCCAAGGTTTTGCGGCTCGGAAAGTAATATATCTAGTTATGTGCCAGATCAAGTTTACATTTACGGGACACTGCTAATCATCGATCGGTCGATCGATCGACACTTAATGTCATTAATTGTGCTTTACGCGCGCACAAGTGCGGCTGGTCAAGTTGCATATAGAAGAACAACACAGAACTCGATTGCTGACGTCGTGGTCGAGAAAGCAACAAAATTCTGCAGCACTTACCGTGACACAAGCAGAACGTGGTATACAATGCGACCGAAATAGAGGTGTATGTTGAAAACGTTCACATGGATGATCACGCCATTAAATCGGTTCTTTCCACGAACGCGTATGGAAGACATTGATGTCGATAAATGTTTTAATACGATATTTATCAATCGAGATCGTGAAATGAACCGATTTAATTAAGAATGACACACATAGGAGTGAGAAGAAAAAAAATCATTGATACACATACGTATCCAAATACATATATATATATATATATATATATATATGTATATGTATTAATGATATACATATATATATATATATATGTAAATATAAATAAACGCGGGAAATTTACGGAAAAAACACAAAGGATGACGACAATAATTTATTTGTTGCCAGGGGTAATAATTACGTTCTACAGACAAATGATAATCGTTGATGCGTCCGAACAATAAGTACGGAACCGTTTGAAAAAGAGAGACAGAGAGAGAGACCAGGCGGGAGCACCGGGCACGCAGAATCATCGCGAGATCATCGTTTCCGTCGTCCCGTGATACACACGATCGAATCTATCTTTATAATATCACTCGCGCGCTTGTTACATATCGACAATAATTACAGGATAAAAAAAATCATTAAGGCACAGCAAGAGACGAAACGAGACGTGCGCGCGTGATTCTGCGAGCTTCGGAGTCGTAATTAAAATAGTAACAATGATAATAATAATAATAATAATAATACAATTAAAAATAATAATAACGATAATGATAATAATAATAATAATAATAATAATATCGACGCGCTCGTAACACATAATAAACGGTGTGCTCGCGCTTCACATAAGTAAACCTAACTAATACAAGTATGTGTATGCACCTGTACAGGTTCTACAGGTGTTAACGTAAAGTGGACAGCTTTACAGTAAACATACATGAAACGCAAATAACTACTGACAATGGTGAGCGTGGGGGGAGAGGAGCGGGAAGAAAGTGATTAAATTAATATAAAATTAATATCTCGCGTATATGATATATGGGAGCGCCATTTAATTATTCCTTTATCAGCAGAGAGGGAAGGGGAGCGGAGGGTCATCGACACGTGTCATAAACAAAGTAAGAAAAGTGTACTACAAAATTCTTCGCGACGAGCTCTCTCGCATGAGCGACGACAAGAATGAGAGAGAGAGAGTGTGTGTATGTGTGTGTAAGTGAGAGACGAGAGAACGCGCGTGGAATGGAGAGTTTTCACTTTAGAGTTTTTCGCCGCGCGAAAAAGTCCGCGAAAAGCGCGACTCGAGTGTGCACTTCCGGCTCCGTTTATTTCGCGAGGAATAATCCTCGGGCGCGAGTCTGCCCTAGTACAGGGTAAGCTGCTAAAATCAGGTAAATCGCGACGTCGCTAAACATTAATGCAACGAGTTCGCCCCGTTTTATCGTCATCTCGAGTCTCGCTCGTTCAATCAAGCCTGATGATATCCACTTGGGAGCTTCGCTCTCGAATAGGGAATTCTCGATAGTAAAATAGGTTTTTTTTTTCGACGAACGAAGCCGGGCGATTGTTCGCAGCTCCGAGAAGGTTTTACTACCGAGAGTCATTCTCGAGGCACAAGAGAGCTCCCAAGTGGATGTACAGCCTTATCGTCCAGTAGTCGCAGTGATAAGCCTCTGAGAACGAGAAAGGAGAGTGTGTGTATATATATATATCGGCTCGAGTCGGCTTTGTAAATTAATTATTAGCTGAGTCCTGGAAGCTCGATTAAGCCTCGCGCACCTGCGGTTCGCCCGAGCGCGCGACGAAAGCTGACGAAAACGAGGACGGAGCGAAGAGAGATAACGATTATCGATATGTGGGCGTAAGCTCTAATCGCCGTCGTGATGACGATAAAAAGCTCGCGGACCCGAGAGAGAATTATGAGAGCGCCTCCGGGATTCTGCCTACGTCGACGGGATGAAAGCTCGAATGAACGTCACTCTTAAAGGGCACCCTCATCATTTACTGTATAGGACGACTCGTAGAAACGGGGATGCAGGAATCTATTTCACGATTAGAAACAGTTTCTTTTTAATTTATGCGACGGTCTAATGCCTTAATTAAACCATTCCCCCTCGATACTTGATATTTTAAGATATTAATCAATATTGATATGTTTATATTAATTGTATCTACGTCTTTGTCGAATTCCCTCGAAAACCAATTACGCTATTTCATACGAGATTCTCGGCTCGATCACCGATCCAATTTCCTCGCGGATCGTCTTCGTCAGTTTCGCGCGCACAGCGACGGGCGGAGTGCCGGAAGTAGCCGGGTGCCGGAAGTTTCGCGCGTCCGCTAGGCGAGCAGCAACTCACCGCGGTGATGACGCTGCTGCTGTTGCTGCCGATGCTGGTGATGACGCTGATGGTGGTGATGATGATAGTTAGAGGAGGACGTGGGCGACGGGCCGGCCGAGGATGTCTGAAGATGCTGCTGACGCACGTCATCCCGGCTGGGCGTCAGGTCCAGGTAGAGGCCGGACGCGGCCGAGTCCTGGCAGCTGCAGGACTCGGTGCCGGCCGCGTTGCAGCAGTCGCCGGCCTCCTGGTCGGTCGCCAAGCTCATAGGCGTCTCCGGCGAGTCCACGGGCCGCGTGCCGACGAACGAGCTCTCCATCCAGCACAGCCTCACGCTCCCTTCGAGGTGACGACACAAATGCGAGAGCGATTAGGCCCGGGTCGTAAGTGACCCTTCGCGTCGGCGTCGGAAAACTACTCTAATCGAGCTTTCGAGATCTTTCTGGCCCTATTTCTTTCCGTGGGAAATCTACTTCTAATTGTTAAGATTTCTAAAATCTTCTCAAACCGTGGACTTAATATTTTTTAAATTGTATTTGTACAATTAACGAATTTATATTAATAATCCTAAGAGGGTCGGAGAGTAAATTATTCTTAAAATATTTCCGATCGTAGTAAACTATTTACCTGATCTACACTTCATTTTTCCGGCTACAGACGTTATAAACGCATTAATCTAGCTACAACATTTAATCTCGTAATGGGTAAAAGCTGAATAAATAACTGTACCGCGTTCTTAAACGCGCAAAGCACCGTGGAGGAAGCTATTCGTGCACACGTGTTATATAATACCGAGGAGATTTATAATCTCTTTCGTTATGAAGCTCTCGTGACGATTAAGACCCGACGATGCGGGCATTAACTATCTTTATTGATCCTATAATCGGCTTAAGTAGTAGAAGCACTATATGGGTATTGCGAGACGAGTAACAAAGGAAACTAAAAATAACGCCAAATAAATTGGAGATTGCAACAGCGTAATCATATGTGATTCTATACGACCCTATTGCATCTAATTACATCTGAATCTTATAAACGTTCAGAATAATTTTATTAACGTTCAGAATAATATTCATAAATCTATCTTGAAAAGTAGCGTTAGTGAAGCTAGCACCAGAGTTTTGTTAACAGGTAGTAAATTATACGAGAAATATCCAAGTAAGCAGCGGGTTAGTTCCATTATTTGTTATTGATGTGTTAGTGTTAGTATCGTAAGCGTTAGGTTCAAATGCACGTCACAGCAGCATCGGGAAGACGTCAAGTCGATCAGAGTTTTAGCGATAAGACGGAGGCTTTGCAATTTCGATTTCAAGCAAAGCTTTTCGTTGTAGTTCTCGTCTTTCGAGATATTATATCTCGCTGAGACGACCCGCTCGCGAGTTCGCTCGCGCCGAGAAGATGAAGGGAGGAGGAGAAGAGGCGTTTGAATTTCAGGGTAATCTATTTCGGTGGCGACGGTCATGAGACGCTATCGAAATAGCAGCGACTCGTCTCGACGATACATTTTCGAGTCGCAGCGCAGGGATTGTCCGAGATGAGAAGGTCACGATCCGGCGCTGAACTACAATCTTGCGACACTCGATTTCAAAATCAAGCGACACATTGTTGCTCGCGCTATTTTGCAACGCCGTAGATTGACAGGCGTGAATCCCAGTTACTGGGGATGCACTTTAATTACTCTAAACGTTCGAGTACCAAATGCTGTTCACGTTTCCATTAACATTTATTCCCCAGAACAGGACCGTCAGAATCGGAGTAGATCAAGAAGACTAAACTAAAGACTGACGTTCCCCCGAGATAATCTCGAAGGTGAAATCTGAAGGCACTTCTGGTATCAGATCTGCGATGGGTTTAATGAAGGATCATCTGATGCTGAGATTAAACGTTTACATCCTACCAATGGATTTATTTATATCTGAAGCGATACCGGTCGCAAGATGCCGGAGGATATGCACCGCAATTTGAAACGCGGAAGATGTGAACTGAGTACTTGTAGCTTGAATACTTGTACCACGTTAAAGTGCGACACGTGTATGCGCGCCACTTACAAGAAGCACTCTCGCAAGCCGCTATGACTTGCACTCAGCGTCTCAATGGCGAACGAGAAGAAGAGTCTTCGTTTAGACGTTTAGACAGTCTAGAATTTTACATTTAATATGCAGTGGTTATCTCAAATTGTATTTTTGTGATACTTTGGATCGTATCTAAGATTTGCATGACGATAGTTTTCAATTAATTGAAAATTCCATAATTTGATTTCCCATTAATAATATCCATAATTTTTATTAATTCGAAATATAGAGATTCGTGTAAATCTCAATAGTAATGTTTTACTAAAATGCAATATAATAATTGGGATTTAAATGCAGAATTCTAAGGGTGCTCGAGTTACGGAATAAGAGAATATTTTGGAACGCGTCTCTAAGTAAATCCAATGCTCTCTCAGAGAATTCGTCCCGCCGGACCCTTAAAATTCCTTAATCCGAGAAATCGGGGAGGGTTAAAAATGTTAAAGACCGACCTGTTTTGACCTCATCGATGCGCAGAGCCAGTTGATGCATACAGAGACAAAGAGAGAGACAGAGACAGAGAGAAAAAGAGAGGCAGCTTGCAAAGGAAGATAAAAGAAGACATTAAGAAAATAGGAAAAACTCAAAAATTACCTTCGTGACGGAGAGCAAAGGTGATGGTGGTTGTGATGTTGGTAGGATGGTATAATTTTTTTTTGTGGCTGAGGGGGTGCTTTAGTGCTCACCTCTGGGGCTGGTAGACCTCGCTCCGCCCCTGTCGTCCCAATCTTCAGGTCGAGGTCGAGGCGAGAGTCGGCCGCCACCGCCTCCGCCGACCTCCTGGCCGCTCTGCACGTAGTGCACGATGGCCGAGGTCACCTCCTTTATCGAGTTCCGTACCTCCAGCTGCTGATGCGTTGTCTGTTGCTGCTGTTGCTGCTGCTGCTGTTGCTGTTGTTGCAAAACAAGCATGAAGTTCCGGACAATCGAGAGATTTATTATCGATTGACATTTTGCGATTCAAATTAATTCCAGCCAGGACATTAACCATCGTCAGATACTTCATTTCAATTTTAATGTCAAGAGTTTCGACAAAAGCAATTTTTCTCGAGAATATTTCTCATAAATCTAAAAAAATTATCTGTCATAATCATTCATTGTTCCGAGAGTTTGGAGGATTACAGAAATCACTATCAGGACTATAAATAAATAATCGAAATAAATATTTTTTAATATGTTATTGATAAGTATCGCTGCTTGATATTATAGTATGTTTGAAACAAATGTTTTTTAAAATTATTAAAATCATCGTAAAAAGAAAAAGCTTGAAAATATAATAGGTCCTTAAAAAATGTATCGACGCATAAAGTGAGGAAAGAAACCGTAAGAGATACGAGACGACAGAAGTTTTCCTGCCAGAATTTCTAATTTTAGAGAGCAGCGACGCGCTTGCGTGCTGTCTCCACGGAAATTAAAAATAAATTGCACAAGGAACAAGATGCAAATCTTGCGGAGGGGTCGAGGGTGGAACGAGAACGAGTCGCACGGAATCGCGTCGTTAGTTTTCGTTTTCAGAATCCATGAATAAATGCGAACGTATAATGAATGCGTAAACGCGTAAGTAATTCAAAACGTAATGCACACAGAATTACACAATCGCGAGTATCGATTAGCGAACACGCTGTAATTCTAAGGCCTGCTGACGTAAAGAAAGTCGTGACGCCAACGGTGACGTCAATAATTTCCACGGGGCATTTTGCATTTGCCGGCTGTCGCGCTTGCGGCGAAACAGATAAGGGAGAATTGCATTAAATGCTGGATAAACGGATGGACGATTTTAATTTGCCCCGAGATTAAATCCCACAGTACGCGGAGAAGATTGCGAAGGTCTGACGGGACCGAAATGACAAAAGAATCAAAGGTAGAAAGGGGCTGTTCTTTTTTTTTCTTGTCGCTCACCTACCTTGTTTGCGGCCTGCAGCTGGGGAAGAATACCCTGAGCAAGACGTTCCGCCGGTGTCCGCGGGTTGGCCAGTCGCTCCTGAGAACGCCAGCCCAAATAGGGCTGCCGGTGATTGAAGGACGACCTGGCCGAACTCGCGGGCGAACTGCCGGCGCTGTTCAGCAAGCTGGTACTCCATCTCGAGAATACGGGTGGCGTGGGACTGGGACTCAGAAGGACACCTGCGACACAAGAACAAAACGGGCGTCCATTGCATGCTTAAGCTATCAAAATATTACCTTACAAAACGAAAAAAACACATCTGTGATTATTCGCGGATCGAGAATTGCACGTTGGGGATCAGATATTCTCCCTCTTTTATTTCTTTTAATTTACTAAAAGATTTCGGATTTATAACTTAAATAATTTTATAATTTAAATGAAATTTCAACTTCTTTTTAGGATCGATTACAATTTCGTCGCTGGTCCAAAGATGACTCTATCCCACCTGTGGTCGGCTGTCGATTGGAAGACGACGAGAGGGACGACAGGGAGGTGGTCTTGGAGCCGAGGGCGCGCCATCCTCCGTGCTGCGACGCGTCGGAGTGCCTCTTTAACCGGAAGCCGTCACGGGCGGCGGGTGAATTCTTGTACCAGTCGGGCACATTGAGCCGCTGCAACGATCGCTGCACCCTAAGCTCGTGCTCGCTCGGCACTCGCTCGCCCACTTTCTGCAGCTCATTCTCCGGCGGCTGCAATGACAAATTCGCGTTCGTGTCCTTCAGCGTTCGCTAGTTACGGGCGATCATGAGAACCCCCGCGACAAATTGGAACAAATCTTTCTCGTTCACGTAAGTTCGGGGATTAAGACGTCGATAATAATTAGAAAATCACCAGCAGAATTTTGAAACAATAGAATGATAGAATTCGAATAACGGAATTGGAATTAACAATAAATTGACACAATAATTAACTTTAACGATCTTAACCCTTGAACTTAAACGGCTGATGGATATTTATCTTACGCGATCCATTTTGTGCATATCTATGTCTAGATTACAAATAAATAACTAATCTAGTTCCTACAAATGTTTCTCCCTCAAAACTGCTCGTTGACTGTGAAAGAAATCGATTTTGACGAGGAGTTGACGCGAATGTTTCGGGACAGCCGGTGACGTGTGGCACACAGAGAGTATGTGGTTGTCGTGCGAAGCGTCGTGCGAGACATCAATCCTGCTCTGCGAAAGGTTCAGGGACAAACCTGCGCGAAGGTCGACGCGACGAGGTCCTCGTCGCAGCTTCTCGCCGCGCTCTCGATCAAAATTCGACACGCCGCGCTATTAACGTGAGCCGCCGTCATCGCTGCCGTGGTCGCTCCTCGATCCATAATCGAGAATGCGAGTCCCTTGAGACGCGTCAGGAGCGATCACCGATCTGGGAACGACACTCCATTTTATTCACGGACTTGCTTCTATTTTCAGAGCACTTTCAGACGACTGAAGCTACATTGCTAAAACTTCATGTATACAGGACATAGGCCGGTATTCATAGTCCGTTCTTATTTTAAGACCGTCTTAAGTAATGTCTTAAGACGCTAATACGATTCTGTGATTGGCTTATGACATCTTAAGATTGTACTTGAGACGATCTTAAATATAAGAACCGACTATGAATACCGGCTATAATATTCTCATTATTTTTCTATATATACACCGGATTGTTAATTTTATTTTAAAAAAACATCCACAAGCATGTCATATTTTTAGAGAAAGGTTAACGTTGATGATTTACATGTTTTGACAGATATCGGTTTAGAGGTTTGTCTGTTAGCTGCTCCTTCATGTTTTTCATTGTCTCGACTTCAATGCTAATCGCGCGACGGCCACATAACGGATGCACGTGACGAACGTGCGTGTGATTTTCATGCGCGGAGTCTAACGGAACTAAATCAGAAAGCGAATGGCTTCCACGTCTCTCGTCTTTTCTTCGTCATCGAGCGAGGGAGCGGTTCGCCCGTGCACACACGTGTGCGTATCGGCCTAAGGAAAATATTTTCCGAGACATCTTAGACCGTTGAATTTTCCTCCGCGCGTAGGGTGAAATGCGCTTCATAAATATTTCTTCAACTGAAACTCCGTCCCCCTAACATCATCTTGAGAAGCGAGCGAAACTAGAAGCGGTCGTAATCTCGGTGTTAGTGTTCGTTAAAACCCCCTCGCGAAGAAATTAAAATTAACTTGCGGAAATGACGGAGTCTCGCTAAAGTCGGAGCGCGTTCCTGTGTTAAGTTTAACAAAACAATTAAAATAGGTTTTTAAATAATTCGACGAAAGAGGGTGAAACTGATCCAGAAACGAGCTCTATGCGATTAATGTATAGGCTCGTCCTCAAATTTTATTTCTCGGTAAACTAATCCTCATCGAGGATTAGTAGCCGAATATGAATGGTGTCTAGTTATTTTCGATGGCAAAAAAATTGAGGGCGCAGCTCTTGGTCGGTTTCCCAATCCTGTGCAGACGCGAAACGGACGGCGGATGATGCAGGTTTCGGAGTATGAGGCCAAGGCTGATCCGTGTGAGCGGGACAGGAACGATCCGCGTGCGGAAACGTGAGGGGCGTTTACGTAATGCGGACGGGAAGAGCAAGAGGCGTTCGCTTCACAGAATCGATTTCGTGAGCCGCTCAATTTTTTATAATACCATGTAAGTCAAAGTTGCCGCACATGTCCGGATGAAGCTCGCGATTCGTGAGATATTCGACCGCGGAACTTTCTGACTTTCCCGTAATATATCGGAGTCTTTAGAAGTCTTATCGAAGTCTGCAAACATGAATCTCTTCTATCTTGTGCCTCTGATAAAATTACAATAATTCAAATATTGGCAGAGATAGATGGTCAGTCTAGAAATCGACCTAGATCGACGCAACGAAAAGGGATTAAAATAGAACAAGCTGGATGAAGGTGGAATCAAAATGACATTAAGACTCCATGTCCCGATTAAAAGGAAAAGAAACGTTCAAGGTTCGATATCGCGTTGCGAACGGACGCGTTGCATAAGGGGCGTCTCGGATGTCGGAGACACGGAGATGCAATAATGCTAATTTCAATTACGAGAGGCAGTCGTCTTTTCCGTCACCGCGTCATCGCCGTTGTCCCCGTCAATTGACGCGAATTAGGGGAAAGCCACGTCAAAGACGGCGTAGCGCATCTGCCATTAAGGCGGCCAAAGACCCTGCGCCTCTCTCGCGATGCAAGTGCATGTGCATGTGCATCGCGTCGATGCATCCTGTTCCCGCTGCATCCGCGAGTGCAGCCGACGTCGCCTACGATGTTTCGATAATCATCCATCCGAAGAATATCCATCACTTTTCACAAAGCATTTCGAATACAATTTTTAATCTATACGTGTGAAAAATACGAAATTGTTCCAGCTATTATATTTACATATAATTTTTATTTAAAATATTAATATTAATATAATATAGCAATCTTATTTAAAAGTAACTTTTGAATGTTAAATATAATATTGTGACATGTTAAGATATTGATTTCGGCTTACAAGAAGGGGGACTTGATTTACAAATTTTCTTTAACCATACACATCCATCAATCCCTTATAATTATTTGACTATCTAAAATTTACCGATATTAAGATATTAATATTTTTTCATTCGAATTCCAGATTGAAAATTAATTCTGCGAGCCAGTGGACCGACGATTTTCCTGATTTTACGCGAGCTTCGAAAACAGCCGTTGTTTATTTATCTATACTTTAGCTATAGTCATTCGCGACGTTCGCATGTTGATGATCGCATTAACTATTCGTCGAAATTGCATACACGAGCATACATTGTAACACGATATAATCCCGTGGATATAATTTTAATAGTCGTGTACTCGATTCTATAGTCGTAAGAAAAGAGGGAAACCTGCGTTGTGCCACGCCGCCTTTTACCACCATTCATTGTTAACCGCCATCGATTGCAATTGTTTTCGAAGGCTGGCCTTAATAATGCACCCACACCAATACGGCGGAAGTTGCAGAACTTTTCCTCGGCCGCTCGGAACTTCGGAATCGCGAACGGCGGAATCGCCTTGTGTCTAAATAATTCCTGCCGCCTTATCACAGAAATGTTGGTTGAAAGTGTATTACGATAGTGAACTATGTCGAGAAAATGAACAGTTAGCATGGTCGAACAGCTGATAACAGCGGAGCTATCTATAATTAACATATATAAAAGTAGTATATTATTCGTATACTTTAAAGTAATAGTAGTATATTATTCGTATACTTTTAAAGTCAATATTAGGTTAATTAAATATAACGTTTCGTTTTAAAGAAACAAGAAATCAATATGAGAAGTCCATTTTCCCTTCTTTTCACTTTTCAATCGTCTTCTTTTCATTCTTGTTTTATATTTTACGTTATTTTACATCAGTTATTTTACTTTGAAAAGATATGTTATAATTAACTTGTAATAAACATTATTTATTTTTTAATTGATCTTTGTTTATTGAAAGTGCTAATGCGTTTTAGCTAAAATACCGCCTATGCGAAGCCGAGCGTTGCGGTTCGCACATGCGGCACGCATATGCCTCCTGCCGCATGCAGATACACCGACACGAGTGCTCATAAATGCGTGCGAACGGAACCCTCGTGCAAAGTCGCACCTCGCGGGGAACAGAAAGACGTCGTTTTATTACGCGAAAGGAATAACCAAGAATCCGCGAGCCACGTGCGCAGCCTTTGTTTTGTAACTTTCTAGCTGAAGGTTCTCGCGTTCATTGACGTTCATTTCTTGTTCGACACGACCTTTGTACTTGGCGATTAATCAGAGAACGTTAAACCTTTATTCATGCATCAAGTGTCTAGTCTCTATAAAAAAGAGGGCAATCATTAATCCCAGTTCCTACGATGTGAAATGATAAATCTCCGACTCGTGAAACATTCATTTCCCCGGGGGAACCGTTCGCGGCCACTAACCTGACGTAAAGGTGCGCAATAAAGTTTGCAATTATAAAACAGGGTCAACATTATCGAGCTAAACCTCGAGTCAAACCTAGGGACGAGCTCCGAGCCAAACTTCTTCAAAGATCCACGTACTCAGCTCAAAGTTCGATTCGACAATGTGGACGCATGCTTGACTCGCGCCTGAGGTTCGACTCGAGGTTCAGCTCGATAATGTGGACCCTGCTTTACGTGGCTTTAAGACGGCTTATGTTCGCACGGCTATCGGTCCCTCGGTGTTTACGACACTGCACGTGGCATAGCCCGTATCGTAGATACACGTGGGCACGAAGAGCGCCCACACGTCGCGGATTCTCGCTCGGCCTTCGACTCTCCTGCCCGCCGCGGGTATTAGCGTTTCACGCAACTGCCTCTTTCTTTCACCGCCCGGCACCTAAACGGTCTAACGCAATCGACGCCGCGAGTTTACGGAATCAGCGATCGCCCGGAGGAAATAACGCCGCCGAAGAACTCTTAACGAGAAAGCTATTCGCCTCTAATTGCTATTCTGTTTGAGAATTATGAGAATCATTTTTTAAAGGTACATAATTATTATCCCCGATCCTTGTAGCTTTTTACTCCTAATTAATAAAAAGTATCCATATGGAAAAGTGTTTGCTCATTATATAATTTTTTTTACTTCAACCGGATAGGCTTTTGAAACTCGATATCGAAATAATCCACTTTCAAGCTGTCATGAGGCTTAAGCCCACCCCTCCTGAGGTGAAGTTGCTTCCCCCATTGTATGCCAAGATCTTTCAACCGAAATAGGGTGCTAAAGTAGGTCAAATACAAAGGCGACGCAAGGGTAGCTAACAAAGGGTCAACTTCTGGACAGTCCTCGATGATACAATATGCTCTTCATATTTCACTGACTAAAAGGTTACAGAAAATTACTATTAAAAAATGATAAATTATTTTCAATCTGTATAAAGGCTACACGGGTGCTAACCTTTGCAAAAAAAAAATAACGAATTTCTTCTTTTTATAAAATGTGAGTTTCCAACACTCTCTAACTTTTGTATTGACAGATTCTGTAAGCACAAGTATCTTTAATTACTTCATCGGTTTCTCCATTTAAATGTATTTCTATTATCTCCACGGGTATTCCTTTCCATTTGTTTAAAATTATCTCGTGTTCTAAAGTTATTCCACAGCCGCTAACGCTTACATAATGCCACTGATATGCGTCCGGTTGGCGGAATGTCGACTGCTTTTCCCGATCTCGACATGCCAACCGCAGTAGAGCGTGTGGGATATGGGCGCATATGCAGGTGCAGTGAGAGACTTCGAATCGATTTGCGAGAGAGCCTACACGCGGCACAATTTCGTGTCCTGGCGAAACCAGACGGGACGAAACGAGATGGAACCAGACGAACGGGCGCTACGCTGGCACGGTTCGCGACGTTTTCGTGAAAATGAACCGGAAACGCTGGCCCGAGTCGTAACAAGCTGTCGAGGACTCTCTGACACGAGTAGAAGCGATGAGAGATTCTCTGGGAGCTGTCCGAGAGTTCGATGCCAAGAGATATTCGAAGTGCAATTTACCGAAATATTAATTTCTTTTAACACTAAAAGCACCGAGCGGTTATATTCGATTCCCATTTTTTAGATTAATATAAATATTTCTGCATAGAAGATAGGATCTTGAAATTTTTTAATTTTTTATGTATTATGAATTAATAAAAAGTCAAAAAATCTCAAAAACATGTGTTTTGCTCAAAAAATAGAATATTAATCTGAAAAATGGGAATAACCAAAAGTATCGCTTGGTAGTTCTACACGCAAAGAAATGATTTAGTAATATCAGCTAAATGTCAGTAGCTAGTTCGAATTTTTCTATCGTTGCTAAAAGTTGGCTATTAAAGGTAAAATACATTTGCTGCGAGATACAACTTTATTAGCTAAAATTAAAAGCGTACTTTAACAAGAAGCTAAGAAAGTGGCAGCTATTCCTCAGTATCTTACGCGGGTGAAACTGAACATTCGATTCGCAATTGTTTCTAGGACGCTGCCACGTCGTATTGTATTGGTGCGCCTACTGCATGTACGGTTTTCTAGAAGTATAACAATAAAATGGATAAAGTATCCCAACTATTAAATAGTTGGGGTATATCAGATGCTGTAATGGAAAGATTCAAAGATAAGTCCTCGTAGCTAGTATAGAACTACTCCCATATCAAATTCAATAGCTGAAGTCTAAAATCACTTACAAGGGAACATCGCGATAGTGTTGATCGATTTTGAAATGAAACTTTTTTTGACTGATAAAGACATGTTTCAAAATCACTCTGACATGATTAAAAGTTCTGCAAAATGCCAGGGGGTTCCAGGATTCTAGTTCAAAGTCCCGGGGCAAGGGGGCCTGCTGCGCAAAAATGACAATAAAGCTCACGCTAAAATGCAATGATAACGTACTCTGTGAACGCCTCATAGCCCACTGTACATTTCAATGCATCGCTGCCCCACAAAGGGCAAGCACTAGCAACAGAAAGAGAAAGACAGATAATTCTGGTTTGAAAGCTGGAGGCATCTTTGGGCCTCCTACCCAAAGTGAAAATTGTTGATGTACAGTGCATTGAAATGTACAGTGGGACATGAGGCGTTCACAGAGTACGTTATCATTGCATTTTAGCGTGAGCTCTACTGTCATTTTTGGGCAGCAGGCCCCCTTGCCCCGGGACTTTGAACTAGAATCCTGGAACCTCCTGGCATTTTGCAGAACTTTCGACCATGTCAGAGTAATTTTGAAAAATGTCTTTATCAGTCAAAAAAAGTTTCATTTCAAAATCGAGCAACACTATCGCGATGTTCCCTTGTTAGTATTAGCATCGAAGCATATAATCTCAGCTAAGATTCTTAGTCTCACTACAAATATTATTAGTTTCTATTGCGAAGAGAAAATAGCATAATGGATTTAGCTAAACGTCATTTAGTTCTAGCAGCGAATATTTTTTGCTGTAGTGCCTACATTTTAACAACTAATAAATTGAGCTTCAGCAGCAACGACATTAGCTGTCGCTATTTTAAAGACACATTTTAGCTGCCACAGTTATATTTTAGCTTTATTGACTAATGCATTCTCTGCGTGTAGTATTAAACAATCTCGGAAATTAAGCCGCACATCGCGAACGCATATCTCTCGTTTTCTTTATCTCTCTTGACGATGATATCAAACGCATGAGCTTCACGTATTGTTGATTCCTCGACAGGCCAGGCGTGACCATCGATCGCGGCAGCATATTCATTGAATGCAAACAGACGATTCCACGTGATTCATTGACTTTACCGTGACCCCCTTAATCCCTTCCTTGTTCCAAGACAATGGGTTCGCGATCTCATGTCGCGTCTCGCGCAATGTGAGGGGATTTTGGAAATTTTAATTGACCGCACACACAAATCCGCGGTAAAATCTCCCGGAATGGAGCAGCTGAAGTCCCTCGCCGCTGGAATCGCTCGAATTTACGCGGCTTTCCCGGTTTCGTGACCGAACGTTCAACGACGGAATTTAATGGCGCTATGACGTGCAAATTGCGCGGAATTTGCGAGCAATTCCGCTAACAGGGATATCCGCGCAAACGCATGACATTCATTACGTCGCGGGACGACGCGTCGTAGCTTTTCGAAATTATTACGGGACAATCAAGTTATCAAACGCGAATGGGAGGCAATGCGTTTAAACGTTCGACAGTTTTCTGGGAGCGGAGGGATTCTTTCCGCTTTGTGCGACGCGTAATTAAATTTCATTTCATTCGCGTGTCAACAAACGGCAATTCTTTGCGCAACAATCGGCGCGGTGTGACAATCGGATAAATGTTAATCGAGGATTATACATTATTCCCACGGATGCTAAATGCAAATGTCACGGTCACTGTCGGGAAGAAGGAAAATAAGAGCTCGCGTGGCTCTTGACTTCTGCTTCGAAGCCACTCTGGCTCGAAATTATGATGATGATTAATACCTCGCATAATGTGAATATTTGCAACTCAACGTCATCCGCGGAATCGCGCGTGGATAATTGCAAAGCGATTTTTCTTTTTTAACGTCACGATATCCGCGCGGACTGAGTATTAATTATTACACTCAAGAAACTTGACACGCGAGATATTAATTTAAAATTATCGCTCCTCAGGTGCGCCGATTTTATTAATAAATATTTCATAACGTTACAATAACTTTAATACTATGAGTAATTCACTAAGAAAGAGTTTGTCCGAAAATTTTCCAAAAATTCCTAAATTCGCATACAAGCTATTCATAATCCTAATTGTAATAATACGAATAGTTTGTCGAAAAGAGGAAGATCCGCCGGAAACTTTCCAATAAGTACGTCGGATCGTCGTGTAGCGAGAACTTGTAAAAGAAATCAGCCTTTTCTCTTTTCGTTTCCTGACAAAGACTCGGTTAAACGGTCTCGCGAGATAACAGCTGGATGGGAGCGACTCCGTCCGCGGGCTGCGGGGTCAACGTGGCACAGATTCGCGTGCTGGGCGTCGTGGTGTTGGATTCGCCAGGCGGAGTGCATGAAGCGGAATGAGAGAGAGATCGGTTTATGCGCTCGTATGTGGAAGCGCGCGTATCGCGAGACGACGAAGCGTAACGCACGTATACAAAGAAACGCGTGTACACACAGCCACATATACACGCATGCGGCGGGACGAGCCGCTGCCGTTGGTGTTGGTCGATCAATACACTATGCTGGTGGAAGCGAGATGAGAGGAGGAAGCTGAAGGGCACGCGGGAGGATGGGAAAGAGGGAGGAGGCATTGTTAAAGTCGTGGACACACTGGACCCATATTTGCACAATGCGCAGCCCGGAAAGTCGCGTGACCGTGTTCGGGATTTCCTCGCCTGATCCACCTTGCCCTCCAAATCGTCACAGAAATTAGCAGCGCGTATGTTATATCCGGTGGGAGGCTCCCACATAAGAGGGAAGTAATCCTCTCTATGCTATATGTATTTTCGTATAAAGATCTCTAAAATGATCGAAAATGTCTGCAATTGCCATATAATGAAAATGATACGTTTGATAAAAATCAGATTTTACTCTTACGTTATAAATCTATCTTTGCTATTTGCACAGCAGATTGAAACCAATTTCTTAGAATTGTTGAGTAATGATTTAAAAATAATTCTTCCTGGGAAAGAGTAGGTACTATCTAGTGATTTAAAAACAATTTGACGCGGAATTACGGCATTCCAGCCTCTTTTACGTCAGGTCTCTATTGCTATTTTCCAGCAATAGGGATCGCAACGGTGCACTAACATGATATTTTTATCCGAACAGCTATCGATTATCCCGCAACAATACGCGAGGGTTCTTCAAGTGGTCAATATCGCATATCGCTCGGCCTGAACTTCCACGTTTCTGGAAATGTTATTCCCACGCGTTTGACCCGTCAAATTAGCGACTTCGACCATCAGCCATTCTACACATCATCGCCAGTCGTCAAAGATATTCGCGGGCGGGGATCAAAGCGCTTCTGCGTCGCTTCACTGCTTCTTCCTCCTCAGGGTGGTCCTCTTTGAAGCGACACTTTGTCGAGCCTTCTCTCCCGACTCCGGAAGAACGCGCATAAGGGTTATCGACCTATCGCGAGATTTTACCCTCCCCCTTTTCCCCGCTACCCTCCGAATTCCTTCCTCCGAAGACGCTCGCCCTGTCCTTTTCGTCTTTTCCCCGTTACGTAATAAGTAAAACTAGAGGAGAAGGCGCCAGGCGGGGAGGACGAGAAAAGGACGCAGAAAGGAAGGAAATGGAACAAAAGGATGGCGACGATCGAACAAGACGAAATAGAGGGGAATAGGCGAGGAGCCTGGTTTAGAGTGCCGAAGAAGAGGGACTAACCGGGTGTTCCGTAAACGTACATCTCGGGGATATCTCGCGCACGAGTTACGTCGGAATTAAAAAACGGAAACCGTGCACGCATGCGGTTGTATAATTTTCCGGCTCTTCGAGAAGCGTGCGAGAAACCGTTCGACAAAAGAGGTCGCATTAGAAATTTTCTGTATGCCACGAGAGTATAATTTTTATACCACGTTGCCGTTAGGTCCGAGAAAATCTCGCAGGATTCCTAATTTCACTTGTTCCTTCCCACGCTCCTCTTTCCGAGGTTTTTATTCTCATGCGTTTAACAGGGACTCTCGAACGCGCTCAGTCCACATTCGCGGTTTCTTTGACAAGAGCAGATATACTTAGAATAGCTGCTGAAGCCATAATAGCGCCTAATAGCCTGGCTGTAGGAGCGTATAGACGGACTACCTAGTGTTAATCGAGTCGATCGAAACGTGTGCACGCGTGAAAAGGAAGGGCGTAAACCAAAGTACAGGGTCAACGGTCTTCGCTACGCCGCCGTATGTCCGTTTAAGAGGCTCGAATGGAACGAATGATCGACGCGGCTCCCACGATGCGCGATGCCGATCGTCGTGCCGGCGACCGTCGTTCCGTGAAGCGTAACCCCGTGACCGTCGACCCTTATTAAAGCCACCTTCCTTTTACGCTCGACTAGGTCACGTACCGAGATGTTCCGAAAATCCGAGATGAGTTCTGCGAGCCGGTCCAAAAGCTAATGACATTGAAAGCAGTTCCGAACAAAGCGGCCGATCGTATATTCAGCGTTAAAGTTTGTCCATCGCGTGACTGGCGACAAAACGGAAAATCGATTCTCTCAATCGAGTCGGCTCGGTCACGCTCGGATATAATTATTATCTCGTTCTGATCCCGAGATCAGAACGAGATAATAATTATATCAACGTGCGCGGTGAGATCGATGTCTTTATCTTACGCGGACGTGTAACAGAGCCGCCATCGCGAGAAACACACCGGGGAGAAAGCAGGACAAATGGAGAAAGAGACTCCGTCCGGCAAGAGTTATGACGGTTGTTCATGATAGCTCGTGGCATTGTGAAAACACGCAGTGTCAAAGTCTGAAAACCGTGTTATCCAGAAATATCTAAAAAAATGACGCGAACTCCTTCACGATCGCGCACAAATATCTCGAAGCTCGACATTTCTCTCCCGATAAAAACAATCAATTGAGAAAGATTTGACCGACATTGCAGAGATTATATTATCCCGGTGTTTCTAAAAGGATCCTAACGCTTTGCCAATCCGTGTAAAAGCGAATCAGCAGGAATTGAGCTTTCCCTCTCGGTAAACAAGGATTCCGAAAAGTTGAGGAACGTTTGATAACCGAGGGGACTCTATGGCGTTTCTCTATGACGAAATCGTCCCCCTGGGGAAGTCCGGAGAGAGTCCACGTGAAACTACGCCAATGCGGAAGAAAGACTCTGCGACACTCATCGTCGCACCTTGTCGCGGAAGGAGCCTCTATCGATCCTCGCTGCGATATACCTAGGCGACAAGCCGAGAGAGGAAGTAGAATCGAAGGTGTATCGGCGAAATTCGTCGCTCGCTAAAAGGTTCATTCGGCGAGACCTAATTTAGCCAGCCTGTCGATACGAGACACCCTTGCGGCCGGCGGTGTTCTATTGACGGCGAGATTAGAGTGGCGGTTTCCAGAACAGCGATTTGCCTGCGAAGGCATTTACTCGGGTTGGATGTGCCTCGAGACGTAAATGAAGGTCGCAGACAAAGTCAGATTAGAGCAGTCTCGAAACGTATTTGGCCGTATTTGTGCTTTCGTTAATTCAAACCGCGCTCGAAAATCACTTCTCTTCCATCGAAAGAAATTTGTGAGATCTAAGATTCAAATTTTCCTAGATCTTAAATTAGAGAAGAGATCTTTCTCTAATTTAGGACTCTTTTGGGAAAAGTCGTAGTCTGAAGTTTATCACGCCACGTGTAAACGTATTAAGTGTATGCGTAACAAATATTCATATTGTTCACGGAAGAGAATTTATATCAGATAAATCGGTTGGTCCATTGAACGACGATGATAATCCGTGTGAGACACGGCGTTAATTAAACGAATGCTAATTTCTGACGCGACGATAGCGCGAAGAGCACGTAGCTTGGGTTAATTAACGTATCGATCAAAACTGTGTTAATTAACGGCAGATAGGCTACGTCCGCATTGGAACATTCCCAATTAATCTTCGTGTGATGCATACGGAGCGTTCGAAATTTTTTCAATCAATTTCGCCGAGCTCCGAACGATCCTTAGACACGTCTTCGTAAAGCGCAAGCTCGTTAACTCCATTACTTCAATCATCATCAATCGTCATCAGCCTAAAGAGGAAAATTTGACGGCCATCCGCGATTTCGTAACGTTGTCGCAATACCTGTCATTATCAAGACGCGGTGGAACTTAGCAAAATGCGAATACTTCTTTCATCTACGCTAGAACGTCCCCTTTCCCAATATCACGCGCGACCGATTTCGCAACGCAAGCATGACTCGATTTATCACGGAACAGAGGTTCCGCTCTCGTCGGGGTCTAATATAGGTGCATTCCATCCAACTTCCCAGCCTCGCACGCGATCGATCTCGCAGCGAGATCGGGACATCTCGTTGCCGTGACTCCTCGTTGACGGTGACCGAGGTCGACCTGGAATTCCCGTGACTTCGCGCGCGGGTCCATCGGCCGATTCGCGTCGCATCGTTCGCCGCACACAGCGATATCGGAGGCACCGAACGGTAAACCCTACGCGATAAAGGTCACGGGACCACTCACCTTGACGAAATGCAGGTTCTCCTTGTCGAGGAGGAACTCCATGGACTTGTGGGGCCGCTGATGGATAGCGGACGTTGCAGCGGACGCGACGTCGTCGCGGGGGCTCCTGTGCGTAGCGCCGACGGGCGACTGGGGTACGTGGAGGGCGTGCTCGGGCCGCGGCCGCGGCGCCGCCGCCGAGGTGTGGTTGAGGTCGAGCAGGCTGCGGGTCTTCTTACCACCGGCGCCGGCGGCGGCAGCGGCGGCGGCGGCGGCGGCGGCGGTGGCAGCGGCGGCGGCGGTAGCTGCGGCGGCAGCGGAGACAGCGGTCGGGCCAGCGGTGTACGTCGTGCCGTTGTAGCTCGTGCTGATCACCGCCTCGTCGAGGTCGGTCTCCAGTAGGCCGACCGGGCGCTCCTGGGCGGCCTGCATCGCGCGGGCCTTCGCCATCTCGATCGCCGCCGGGTTACCAAGGTCCGTGGCGGCGCGTCGGCGCGACGCCGACGCCGACGCCGACGCCGACGCTCGCATCGTCGTGCCCAAAGCGGCGACGCGTGGCGGTTGCGGCGGCAGGGGCGGCTTGCTAGACACTGGTGCCCTCCCGTTGCTGCTGCAACAACGAATAGACAAGACACTCTTCGGGGTGATCGACTTGATCGGTGGTTAAGGAGGTATCGAGGAGGCCTTTACGATAACGCGGATGGTTTGACCCGATACGAACCGCCGATCGGAAGTCTCGCCGCGCCACGACCAGGACATCGCTACCAGGAGTCTTGATAGAAGCTGAAGAGCGGAAGGACGGAAGAGCTCGGTGAACGGGCTTGACGAGCGAACGAAACCCACCAGCGAACACGACTGGCCTTGCACAGCGCCGCGCGTTACATCGACGTTGCGCGGGATAATTGGATATCGGCGGATTGCATCAGAGTTTTAAGACTGATCCTAATGCGCGCAACTTTGGTGGGGAAGCTCGTGAGACTGATACACGTTGCTATCCTACGATAATTAACTCGTAATGAAAATCCGTAAATCTCAGCCGAGCAACGAATTTCGCATTTCTCGCCTTGACTCTCGAATTCCGTATATGATATAAGGGGATGAAGGTTCCTCTCTCTTTCCTTATTCACAATTTATTCGTTCGTCGCAATTAAAGACATTTTTTCGTACTTCATCACTCATGATGGAGGATAATTGCTTCATTAAACTGACGCATTATCCGACTACGTTGGAAGCAAGTCACGTTACCCGAGGCTCGTAATAGCATCGTAGTTTTGTTCCCTTCTGCGTTATGAACCGGACTAACAGTACTGAACAGGAGCGTCGACAGTTTTTGTTCCGCACGCGACGATATTGTGACGCGGTAATTGGAAATTGGCGTTCGAGCGTATTTTACGCTGCCGCAACATCATCGGTTTTCGATAGCGGACAGTTGGCGGCTGAGTGATGTGCTCTCTTTTTTGTCATCCCCTCTTGACCGGAATCGGGGATATTAACCCCTCGCCTTCGGCGGGTATCCCGCTTAATTTAATTGTTGCTGACGAGGCCGATATATCACAATTATCTGGTTGGAATATCACAGAAAGTTGATATACCATAACAAACTGATCGCGATAAATTTGCCAACGGATATATATATCCTTAACTCTGTGCTATTAAAATGTCAATGAGAGATTGCACATTAGGCTGGTTGATTGTCGAACCACTACTTTAGGAGACATTAATCGTGAATTAAAGATATCGCTGTGATTGCGACAACTTTTACGCGAGATAAATAACACCGACTTTCGCTTTTCCAGTTCCGATCCGTAGAGTCCGGATTCGCGAGACAGTGGTCGCTTTATTGAGTTTCCTAGCGACGGACATATGGCATATCGATAAAGGCGCGACTATATATCCCGGCGAAGGAAGGACAGTCATTAATGAGACACTTTCTATCCGCCATGAGCGCAGCTCTCCTAGATAAGAAGTTGGATACAGCGAGCTACTATTCTGAGACCTCGTTACATTACGAATGAGTACGAAGCTGCAATCTGTTGTGAAGCTGTCAGGGAGCTGTAATCTGTTACGGCCGATGATCTTTGACCGCGAGTTTGACGCGATTACGGAGTAATCAACACTAAGTTCGTTTTAGTATGTTCGTTTGGAAGGATGATTCGATTATGAGTTTGATTACTGAGCTGTTGCGAATTAAGTTCCCTCGGATACGTTACAAAGTATCTGTATGCAATATGCAGAAGGTACTCCAAATCAACCCGTATTTTTCCCGTCCGAAGTACGACACACTCGGAGAATTGTGAAGAATTATGCTATCGAGATTCACTAACAATAAGAATTATAAATCTGTAAGAAAGCTAAGGCGAGACGCAAAGCGAGACGCAAATAAAATTACGATGCGGAAGTCTCGCTCACACGTTATCCAGCGGCGCGTTGCGACGGTCGGTTTTATTATCGCCGCATAGCGTGAGATCATGTTTATAAACGCGACCCACGACGATGGGGAATCATCATCGGTCTCTAAAATTAGCACACGACCGATCGTAAAAGCGACGATGGATTTTGGGGCCCCGGGAACAAGCTGAGAACTCGAGCGATACACTTCCGATTTCAGCAGATGTCGACGTCTGCGGCCTGGCCTAATATCGAAGCCGAGGTATCAATGTCTAACATACGGGACAGATGGAACAAAAGAGTGGGTTATTAACATTCCACGTGAACAAGCAGGCCATGACGCTTGAAAAAGAAAATCACGAGATGCGCTTTCATCGACGTTAATTGCACGGAAAGAACGGTTTTGCTGAGATACCTAAAAATTTGGCCAGATACAGGTTTCAAAATAATTTTGTTGGACCATCAAAAGTAACTATGTAGGACACTCAAACATGATGATGATGCTGCAAAAAGTTTTGACATTCTAGCAACTATTTTGGGCATCCTACATAATTATTTTGATGACCCAACAAAATAATTTTTAGATCTGTATCTGGGGACCAAAATTTTAAATATTTCAGCAAAATCATTCTGTCCGTGCGGTACCAATAAAATTTGGCATCTCTCGAAAATAAATTCCGGTAATTGCAATGACGCGTCCGCTGGTGGGTTTAGCGGATTTAATCCGCGCGAGACGCGGCCTTACGATACGCCGTAATAACTCGTCGTCCCGACGACGACGGAACGCAGCTGGAAGCTGCGCTGGAATGAGCGCGGGAGCGAGCTTAATTGCGTCGTCGTTAAAGAGCCGTCTAAATGGTGGCGTTTGTTGCGTTTTCAAAGCGGCGGAATAAAGGAGGAGGCGGAAAGGGGGGCAAATATAGGCAGACCCAAAAAAAAACGAGACGAAGATAAGAGACGGAACTGGAGAACACTGCTGGTCCTTTTACGCGACGACGAAGAGGGGAGCAAAAAGTCCGTGGAGGACAGAAACCCCCGCGATTAGAGTCCGGAACGTGACGTTGAACCCGTCTCGAACGCGATTTCCGGACTCTCTCGAACCGGAATGGAATAAGATTAATACAAGGCGACTCTCTTGACCGGCACTACACCTACACACGTGCGCAAGGTGTATATTTAACTGTGGCATGAGACGGGCGAGCGAGTCTCGAGTTCGCGTCGCACCAAGTCGAGATACTTAGGGATAGCGAAATATCTTTGCCATTCTCGTTAAATATTCTAAAAGACACGATAGTTAAAAAACCAAAAGAAATAAGGCCAACCGTATTCTATTTTTTTTATCAAAACGACAAAAAACGTTAGAAATAACAATAAAAAGTTGGACAAAGAAATAATTAACCAGCTATATATCTTCTGTCGGTTTAATTGTGCGACGCACGAAAAATTACCAATAAAAAACGAATGCTTCGACTACATAAGTTGCCTCAGTTATTGAGTCGCCGGATGCTGGCGAATTACGTTTTCTGGAACTAGACGTCGCGCAATATTTTGCATACGCTTGCATAACTAACTCCAATTTTATACCGCATCCTCACCAGGGAAGCTCGACTCGCGGACTCCAGCTCCGCTTGCGAAAGCTCCACCGCTACGGCGGCGGCTTCCTAAATTACATCCCGCAGCTTGCGATGGTGATTCATCGCCCCTAAACGCGAGCGAACGGGCGTGGGATATCGGCCGCGTTCTGCTTAACGTCTCGTCAAACAAACTGAGAAACGCCGAAAAATCTCCGGCGTGCTGTAAACGAGGTAACCCTTCGATGAAGTATATTACAAGAGCGAGGAAACAAAATCCGAAATGGAAGTCCGTTATGCAAGCTCATGAAAAACAGATGTCATAAATCGAAGATGGTTACGCAACCTCCGTATAAATTATTAATAGACAATAATAAATTAAAATTGTTGACTTGTAACACTTAAGGAAGTTGACAGAACGGAAAGGGTTGCAAATCGAAGATCTTAATTTATGAGCTTATTAATATTCATTAATTATTCATGAGAGGGAAGCTACTGCCAAAGAGTACGTGGAAGGAATTTTAGAGAATTAATTGTGACTTAAACGAATAAATAAATTTTTAGGGACATGCTATACGATCTAATAGAATGTACAACGTTCGTATTCTGCGTGCGAATCAGAAATTAATTTAACGTGCCGGCGAAAAAACAAGCGAAGCTGTTTCGCGCGGAAAATAAGTTGCTCTCCTCTTTCTTCTCGATGAAACTTTTTCGGCGCAGCACGAATCGAAACGAAAGACGCTGCTTCGGCGAAATCTAATGCGATAAAGCAAATGTTTGTTAAAGCCGCAGCAGGGAAGAGGGATCAGATACGTATTTCCAAGAAGAGCGATGTTGATTAGTGGCGAAGACGCGCAGGCTAATAAAAATACTCACGTCGAAATTATGGTTACCACCCACAAAGATCTCTTGATTGTTTATAAATTAATTAAATACCGTTTTAATTTTAGATTTCCTTGTTTCTTATATCTAAAAAATGCGCTCGACGCGTGAAATATAATAAAAAATGCTTCGAAGACTCGGAAGGCAAGGAATATGAAATAAAAGCTGGCGGCAGGGAGAAGAGGGGAAGAGGGGACGTGTTATAAAATGCAATTAGGTCGCATTACGCGAGAATGACGTGGCGAGACGCGGGGTGAGAGTGAAATTTAATTAAGAGAACCGAACTGGTTTCCGCTACCGCTGCCGTTGCACGGAACCGGGCCAGCGCGCTGATTACGGAGAGACAACAGAAATGATGCGGGAGTCGTCAGCGTTGTCGGTGTACGGGTAGCGAGCCCCCGTACGTGAATGAAATTACATCGATTGGGGTGAAGTGCGAGCGTCTGAGGTCTCATTAGGGTGGAATTAGACGCGGACCGAACCGAGCGAACATGCACAGTCCTCGAGAGCGGAGGAAACGAACGTGTCGACGAGCGATTGCGACAGGCGAACGGTGTCGGTGGCGGTGTGGGACGAGATGAAAGTGGAATTAAACAAAACTGTGAATGAAGCGGTTTGCTAACGCTAGCGTGGGACGGCAGTGGAAGCGACGGGATCAAATATAAAATTACGTCGAGGTATATAGAAGAGATTACTTCGAACGCCCAACGCATCCAAGTGATTTTCTCATAGACAAATAAATAAGTTGCAAAACTGTGGTAAAAAGAAGAGGTAATGCGACGCCAAAGAACAAAAAGTGATTTCCAACGGTGAATAAAATGTCATCGTGTAAGAAAAAAATTAAAGGGATTGGCTTCTAATAACAAGCGAAGTCGAGTGGAATTAAGTCAAATGATATTCGCGAGCGCGAGTCTCATTAGATAGCCTGACGTGAGAATAGTAAACACGATCGATAGCGATACACGTGACTTACCATCGTCTTTTCGATATAAATACTGAACTTCAGTTCGAGATCGACGCGCGACGCAATTCGAAAACTTTAATTACAGATCATTATATCGTGTACGTGACAAACGATCGTGTATCGCATAAAAACGCATTATCGCAAATGAAACGATCGAAAAACCTCGATAACACGTAAGTTGTTCAAGATCTCTCTATATTTATCTACTACGCAACCAACAACTTGTTGAATATCCCAGCTCGAGACACGACAAAGTAGCGGTATTCTGAGTCGAGAATATATATTTATCGCTGTCTCATTTATTGACAAACAGAATAAGCGTAGCGACAGTTTAATGAGACACTGCAGCTTTCGAGCATTCGGAAATTACATTAATATGCGCCGTTGTAATTATTCCTAGCGACATTTCTTTTTCAATTGTTGACGTAAGACCAACAAATATCTAAAGGAGTGCCTCCACAAGTATACTCTATTTGATTTTACGACTTACCTGACACTGGAGGCGCTTCTCTGAATGTCCACATTGTTCCTCCTGGCGGCCTCCTCGAGAGTAACGACCTCCTGCTGACGTCTCCTCTCCTCCTCGGGCGGGTGCAATGGTATGATGATGTAGTCCGGCTCCTTCTTCTTGGCGGTGGCCGGCTGTTGCTCCTCCTGTGATCTTGCCGTCGGCTCGACGATCTTTTTATGCGCCTCCGAGCGCGGCACTTTCGTTCTACCGCTGAATCTCAGCCTGGAGAACCTCTGCAGAAAGCCGCCCAGACCGCCCTTCTTTCTCTCCTCGCTCTTCATGACGGCGGAAGACGAGGACGACGGTAGGGAGGTTGAAGAAACCGCGTAGGTCTTCGCGGGCTCCCTCTTCGGGGCAACAAACGGCGGCCGTTTCGCGTTCGCGTCCTGCTTGTTGATGCTCGGCGCGCGTTGCTGCTCGTCGCCCTGACGTTTGTCGCGATCACCACCGCGATGATTCGTATCAACTGCCGCCACGGCCACCGCGGGCTTCCCACTACTACGTTCACCGAGTGAACCCGCACCGCCGGGTGGGGACTCGGAGCCAACACCGCGGACACTGTGTCCCTCCTCCTCTACCTCCTTCTTCTCCACCGCCTCTATACCGTCCCTCTTTTCTTCCTCCTTCTCCTCTTCCTTCTTCGTCGTCGTTTGCTTCTCGATCACGACCCTCCACAGACGTTCGCCGGCGCCTCGATCGCTCGAGCCAGGGCTACGCGAACGATCTTCGTGATCCCGGTTCGATGACGCGTTCTCCGAGTTCACTTTCCGCTCTTGAACCCTGCTTTCCTCCGCCTGAGGACACTGCCGAGAAAGCTGCGCCGTACGTTCCGGATAAAACTCACCGATGAAGCTCTTCTTTACGTCTGCAGTCTCTTCTTCGCTTCGTTTGCTGGATGATTCTTCGTCGACATAAGAGGACACCGCCGCGGAATTTTCAAGGACACTTTTCTGAGTTGGATTTTCCAATTCAATCTTTTCACGCAAAATGACCCTATTCTCCAAGCAGGATGCTCCTATAGGTTTGGTTTCCAAGCAGGGATAATCTACTTCGTCGTCTAGCAGTCGTGGGCTCAGCGCGCTAGCATCGCCACAGACCGAAAATGGATCCGAGTTTTTTTTTATCTGACCGAAGAACGAGTCGTCCTGCGGTTCCTTCGGCTTGGAGTCCTCGCTGATGTTCGTATCGGAGCCCATTTGACGCATCACGTCGGTGACATTTAGTCTTGAAGATCGTCCGGATGAAGCTTCCTCCAATTCGTCGCACGCATCCATTCGTTGAAACGCTGCTTTTGAGCTCTGCGACGCCTTGATGTAGTCGCATTGTTGCGCTAGTTCGTAACTGGCGTTGTTCAGCACACGCTTCTTACCGGGGGAACTAGCCTTATCGCGATCTTCGTCGTTATCTTTCAATTTCCTTTGAAAATTTCTCTCGTCCACCTCGAGCTGTTGCGCCAGCTCGTAACTAGCGTTGTTCTTCACTCTTCGGCTTTTCACACGACCGGACGGCGTTCGCTGAATCGTTTCCATCGCCAAAATGGCGGCGTTCGCCACTCCGGAAGCGGCCGCCTCCTCCACCTCGCGTTTAAATTGCTTGATGGCTTCGTCGAGATCGTTCTCCGTTACCATCGCTATGTCTAGCACACAGTTGGAGAGATCTTGAGTCTTCACCGTCGACGTAGTCTTCGTTTGTTTGTTGCGCGTTTGCTGCGTCTCGTAACGATCGCTCGCGCGTTCGATCTTCGTTCGTTCTTCGTTTTCTCTCTCGTGATCCTCCATATTGCCGTCCATGAGCGCGCCCTGGGCCGGTTGCGTTCTGACCGAACTGGTCAAGACGACCTTCGTTCCTGCTTGCATCTCGTCGTTCTCTTTCAGGATCATATCTTCTTGCGAGCTCTTCAGGGTCGCGGCCTCGTCATCGGGCGCGGTCTCCGCCATTTCGCGACCGTTCATCTCGTCGTCGCACGTAGCGGCGACGCCGCAAAGATTCAGATCCACCGGCACGCTGGCTACCCGCGTGTAGTTCTCGAAGAGAGAAGACGTCGACACGTAGGAGGTCGTCCTCGAGGTGCGAAGACGAGACGGCGAGTTGCAGCTCAGGCCGCTGCGTGCTGACTCCTCGACACCGTCGAGCAGACTGGGCGCGCTCTGCGACTTGTCCGTGAATCTAAAATTAAAGCGCTCCTCGTCGCTCCACCCTTGGTGTTGTTGTTGGCGGCGATGACGGTGGTGGTGGTGATGGTGATCGTGTTGATCGTACTGCTGTTGGTACTGCTGCTGCTGCTGCTGTTGCTGCTGCTGCTGCTGCGGATGCTGATGATGATGATGATGGTGGTGGTGATGATGATGCTCCGCGCCGCCGCCGGCTATATTTAACTTAGCCGTCTTCTGGCCGGACTTGAGCTCCAAAAGCGCGTCTCTCTTCGTCTCCACGCCGATCTCCCGCAGATCGATCGTGTTCCGATAGTCCAAGGACGTCGCGTACTTGCCGGACTCGCCGTACAACAGCAGCCGATCCTCGAAACCGGTCGTTAACCGGGAATCCGCGTTCGTTCGGCTTCGTTCGTACTCCTCGAAATCGTACTCGTCTTCCTCCTCGTCGTCGTCTTCGTCTTCATATTCATCGTCCTCGTGCCAGAAGTCTCTGTTTCGTGTAGAGAGAAATGGTCGAAATATTGGAGGATCTTATTTCTTTCTTTTCTTCTATTCGTTCACAGTACAGATGATGAAATATCGGGATATAAATATTAACTGTTTATTAAAATTTTGCGTTTGGGTCCTTATAAAAATTGAGCTGCATTCCTAAAGGATGCGTATGCAAGATATTGCGCACTTAAGAATCGAACGTGGTGATCTGGCGATTCGGTAATGCGCTTGTACTCCAAACGTTTATAATATCGGCAGTAAAGTCAAGGTGGTCTTCCTCAGGGTCGCGATTGCATTTAACTTGGCCGTAAAACGATCGTCACGCGGAGGGGAATTCGGCGTACGAGTGCCAAGAAAATCGAGAAGCGTTCAACACCCAGCACGAACGGGTGTTGAACGCACAAACGCACATACATTGTTTAACCGTTTTATTTTCAGATTGGAGCAGAGAAATCAATTGTGCTTTCTGATCGTTCAAAATATAAAAAACTAATTATATTAACAAACATATCTTCAATAATTAACTCATTGAAAAAATCGTATTAATCGTATTAACTCATTAAAAAATCGTATTAATCGTATTATTGTAAATTAATTTTCAATATCTTGCTTAAGAGTTGAAAATTTAAATTATATTCCGTGATAGATTAAAGGAAAAAATTAGAGAGATAAAATAAAAATGACATATAAAAAATATTTCGCTGATAAAAGAACATGGATAAAATATTTATCTTATGAATGTCCGCGATATACAGAAATGCACTTACCGCCAATCCTCGCAAACTAATTCGGGAAACAATGCATGATTACAATAGTCGTGTATCTCTATATTCTAGCGACGCGTGTAAAAATAGGCGGGCGTGTTAAACGACATGTGCACGTATGCCAAGAATAACAAATAAAAGCCTTGGTTAGTGTCTGTCGGAATTGCAACGCGGGTGGACTAACTGCGTAACGTTTAGAACGATCGCACACACGAGCGGGGAAAATTGCTCGAGTGATATAAAATATATCAAAACTTTAAAATTTAATAAGAAATATATGTACTGCCCTATTATCAATCGTACCCTCGTTGAAAATTAAAAATAATTTTTTACCGCAATAAACCACAACATATTTTTCAAGATGTAAACAGAGATTTCCCAACATGTAAAATTCTTTATTCGCTAATCATCCTAACGCTAAAGAGTCTGAATTTAACATGAGAAATACGTAACCTACCTTGGACGCTGGTTGTTTTTCCTAATATTCGACAGATCAGCACCCCTCTTCAGGTACAAAGGCGCGAAACCATTCGACATGGACGCTTGGCCGAAGCTCTCGTCCTTCTGGCACGTGTCCAGGCTTTCGAAGCTGCGGTAGGGCCTGATTCTCGGGAAATGGTCCGCCAGCGTGCTGGCGAAACCATTCGGTAGCAGCCTGTCGTAGTCCTGCTCCAAGCTATCGGGCGAATCATTCTCCGGATGGGAGGTGTTCGACCGGTTGGAGTACTCCAGAGAGTCGAAGCTATAGCTGGAAGGTGACAGGGTAGCGCAGGTCCTCTCCAAGGACTCGAACTGCAGCAGCGAGCTCGATCTGGAGGAGGCGGTGGACCTAGAAGATCTCGGTGACGCCGGGTACTCGTCATAGGCCGTTACTTGCGGATGATGATGATGGTGGTGGTGATGATGATCGGTGCCATGATCACGACGTCGTCGCTTCTTCGGCACCACCGAGTTGCACTCGCTGCCGCTGCCATCCAGCCGCTCGTCTTCCGAGAACAAGATGCGATATGAAGATGACGGCGCTGATAATAACGGAGGCACGCGAGGACTCGAGAGAGTAAAAGCGAGACGAACGAGCGAGCGCATGGCCTAAACCTACTTTACTAGGAATCCAGATCTCTCGCATGTTACTTTTAATTCCGCGAATCTCGTTAGGGTAGATAGAGGTGGAATCCGATGCTTGACGACCCACTTCGTAAAATCGAGTCACGGAAGTGATCCAATATAATGGCCACTTTCGCCCCATACATTCACACACACATACACACACTCACACGCACGCACACATATTGTCCGTCAGGAAGCCACGGTTCATTCAACCGGAAGCAGCGCTTATGGCATTACGCGTTGGTCACCATCGGTTGCCAACCAGGTTGTAATTGTCGCGTGCGACGCGTGATCGAACCGCCGATTATCGTTGATCTAGGTACGACGTTCAAGCGCGATTACGTCGTCTTGATATACACGAGAAGAATCGCTACTCGTTAAAATTCCACGTTAAAATCTTGCTGAAACTCGAAACGCGTCTCAACGAAAAATAATCTTATTATGCAAGCTTTTTTTAAATATAGGATAATAAAGATATAAATTATGTCAATTCTTACGCTTTTCGTAGATATTATTTTACAATCTTTATATTACTTCGGTTTTATATAATATAAAATGATTTTTATTAGATATTAATTTATTAATGTCTGTGTGTGAGTTATTTAACTACTTGTGCATCAAAAATTTAAATTACGTTTCTGGTAAGAGTTATTTAATCGAACGATCTCAGCGTCGAGTGTTCGTTCACAGTTTGACCTTTAGAACTCCTCGATTAAGGAATATATAAGTTACGTGTATATCCTGTATACAGTATGTTACTTCGATCGAGCGCAGTACTAGAAGGAATATTCTTCGGCAAACAGTGCTAGAAGGAATATTGCATCGGCAGCAAAAGGTCGCGCGCGTGCTGGGAAATAATTCCGCCGGTTATATTTGTCATTTCATCGAATTCCATCGGTCTACAAGAAGGATAGGGAGAATAAAAAAAAGTATTGGCAGAACCTCATTAGAGCTGCGTTAAGTATTTCGAGGTCATTGAGCTATTCAGAGTTTATTCGTCCATTTATTGCATTGATTTCAAGTGCTTCTTGTAAACATTCTGTATTTTTAAATGCGAAGTATCCGTTGTAGTGAGAGAAAATACATGCCCCTACACACTGCAACCACGTACAGCTGCGTGTTACGACGCGCGTTTGGTTGCGTACTTGAAGGCGCGTTCAAGAGCACGTGGGTGGGAAATACTATTGACTATTGTAATCTATGGGTCGCTTGTTTAAATTAGATTTAAAGTAAATTACGTTAATAATAACCCAATTTAGGAAATCATAGAATAAAATCGATTTCATATAGCGAAAGAATAATTATAAAATTCTCGAACGTAAATCTGTAATCTCATATTTTGGTTCTAAAAATCCATTTTATTGCCCTTCATCTGCATAGATTTCTATTTTTGCTAGTAATACATATGCAATTCAGATTTTTCGAAAAAGGAAGGCGCGAGGAAATTTAACATTGGAGTAATCGACCTCCCCGATTTCGATGGCGTAAGCGCGAGTAATCGTGACGAGTAATCGCGTGTCCGACGTAATTCCCGGTTCCCTAATGAGTCGGAAGATTAGGCTGGCGAGAAGAAAGAGAAAGTAGAACGACCGCGCGTGAACAATGTCTAACTCCCGCGATCTTCGCCCCGGGCGATGAACGAATTTCACAAGATCGTCCTCGACGTGCAACTCCGCCGTGTAATACCGATCAAAAACGATTGCAGCTGATATCAGCTGACGTATATCCGTGTTAAGAATTGGAGTTTCTACCTGCCGATCTCTGCTTTGTCTTGATATGGATCACGCTCTCGGTCTCTGAATCAGATCCCAGCCAATACGTCGTTCCGCTGCGATCGGAATCGCTCTGAAGATCGTCGGACGTCTCCTCCAGAATAGTCTCCAAAAAATCGATTTGTTGCACTAGCACCGTATCTGTAAAATGAAGCGTTCCGTTCGCATTAGCATAAGCTTGCTAAAACCTGTGTCATGTAAATTCAGAAAAGAAAAACTGAAGAGTTTAATAAAAAAGTTAATTTGAATAATCTATTATATTCATGAACCTTATATATTATATTCATTTGAATAATGTTTCCATCCATTGTAATAACATTTACTGCATCTTGTTTAATAAGAACATATATATAATCCCTACTTAATTAAGGTTAATTAGAAGGTCTATATTCTTACATGCATTTTATCAATCGAATTGCGCAGATTCTAGGTTTCGCGTAACATACATTTTTCGCGCGCATGTCGTTGTTTCACGTCGACCGAATTCAACGAAGCGTAAAAATGTAAACTCGTCATTTATGCCTTGTCATTTCATCGTTGAAAGTGTAGCAGCTGCTTGCCCGCAGAAGCGCACAAGCGAAATTCTTAACGAGAGGTCGTGACTCATTCGTTATCGACGAGTGCAACCGTTACGTTGGAAGATAACGTAACTGGAAGGTCGTCCACCTCTCGAGCTTTCGCCGTCGATCAAAGCCGGTTCAAGACATTTCGGGGCTATTATGCACGCTTTCCGAGAACCATCGTCGTTTCTTCCAACACGCGAAATCGATCTTTCCTTAGAATTTTGATACACCGCATCCTTTGGAACTTTCATGTTAGTTATTGGTTTGATTTAATTAAATTTAATTAACGAAACGTTATTAAAAATATTTAAAGATATTAATTAATATTCAATCGAATTATCGGCGCACTTAAATAAAAAATAAATTAAATTTTCTATTTTAACTTTAGAGTAAAACGTGTTTTGTCCAACGATAGCAAAATAGAAAATACCACGGCGAAAATTATGGCGAGTGCAATGGGTTAACAATCGTTAATCAGCCACCTTCGACGAAAAGCGACGTTCGTACGAATGCAGGAACGTAAAGTATCCGTACGTTCCTACCTTCCTCGTCATCGCGCGATGAATGATGGCGTGAACAGTTAGACGCTGCTGGGAACGGGACATTGCATAGCTGCACGGCGCAGCGATAGAATGCATTCGGTGCACTCTAGCCGCGAGCGATTGCTCGCTCTCTCGTGGAAAAGTCAAACGCTATCTTACCCTTTCATCTCACTGAAATAGTTGCGTAACGTTACGCGTACGCGGTTGTAACATTTGCATCGCATGCGTCGCTTCCTCTTCGCGCTCGCGTCACGCGATTCCGCAATTAAGGAGGAGGAACGTATCCGAATTTGGATATATTTCCGCTCCGTTTCTTCCGGCCGATTTCTGAAACGAGATGTGCGCGATCGCGAGCGAGAAAACAAGGCGATCGTCGCGAAGCGATAGTCGAATAGACGAGGGCCGAGGTCGAGGCTTTCCCGCGAGATCGTATTGTAATTTTCCACGAATGGGCGACGATAACGCTATCGAAATAAACTTTGCACATCTGCATCGGGCATGCCTGAATGCGATCTGGCAGACTGGCAGAGTCAGCGTGAGAAATAATGAATGGCGCAAGAAGAATCGGAGTGATACTCCTGAGTGAGAACATTTCCTTGGAATATAGTCGTCACAGGTCAAGCCGAGTGTCTTTTTATATCTATACTTTATTATACTTAGTTATGCCATAATTGTTACGTTCTCGCACGCGCACGATCTCGATGAAAAATATAAATGATACTCGAGGGATCAATGAAAAACATCAATCATCGTTGTAATTGGCGCTCGGTTATATGCGAATTCAAGACACTGCTTGATCAGCACTTGATCACGCTCTGAATCATGGATCGATCATAATTATAATTAATCCCAATAATTATAAAGCCGGTTTATTATTGCTTGCGAAGCGCATGTGTATGGATGCACCTGATTTCCGCCACACCTTGGCTCGGAATAGACACGCTCGATGAGAGATGTGCATGTGAGAAATTGCGTTTGTCCGTTAATTGAGATTAGACCAATTTCGACGAAGTCGTTGATCAATTTAGAGAAAAATTTAATTCGTTTTATTGGATTAGGACTTGGACTTCTCACTAACAATAAGTTCAGGGAAAGATAATTTCCTCGCGAATTTCATACTCGGCTATCAATACCGCGGATCGTCTTCTCCCATCGCGAACGTTAGATACGGAATAAGATGACGCGTAGCGATACGTCATTAAATGGAAGTGTTTTCAGCCACGAGGCCGGACCTCGTGGCGATTGCGAGAGCGGGTCGTCAGGCCGCTGAAACGCAATTTGTCTTGCACGAGTGCGGAGGCACGCACCAGTATGCAACATCATGGCGGAGCCACCTGTTGCAGTCGCCTGCCTGTTGCCGTTCCATGACTAACGGACGAGAATAAACCGCCGTAGCTTACATAAAAATAATCAGCCGGACCAGCGTCTTTCTAGAGGCCTTCTCCAGCGTATATAGCGATATATCTATGATGCACGAGCCCGAATGGGGGAGGCCTCTCAGACTTATTTATATTTGGAACTCCCATATTTTAGGTTTTTCCGAATTCGTTCTCACCTGAACATCAAGAGCCAGAACGATGTATTTAGCTAACTAAAGAACAATTCTGGGATAACTCGAAAATTATGCTATAATAAAAAATACAATGCACTCTGCGTGTAACAAAGCATTCGTTTTATCATTACGAATAATATTTTATGGTGCACGAATTTCAAGCATATTTTACTTTCTATCGTAGAGATACAAGACTTTCTTTATTCCAAACCGGTCTTTCGAAGCGAATGATAAACTAACCAGAGCGGATAACTTTTCTCGCGCAGTTGTACTCGACCGATCCCCTTGCTCACTCTCCATTTCTTACTTCGTGCGGTTTGTTAGTTCGCTCGCTCACTAATCGATCCACGTTAATACACGTGACAAGAAACCTAAGCTACTTTTCCCACGGCGTATATCGATCAGTCATTGTTATCGTTTGCCCGACCTAATTACAGAACATCCAAGTCAATCGCTCAAAATTCTCGAAGTCCCTTAGTCCTAGGGCGGTATTCATAGTCGGTTCTTATATTTAATACCGTCTTAAGCACGATCTCAAGATGCTATACGGCCATCTCATTGGCTAAGTGGAATCTTAAGTCCACCTAAGACTCGACTTAACAATAAAACGATCTTAAATATAAGAACCGACTATAAATACCGGTCCTAGTCGTTGCAAGAAATATTCTTTCGAAAATCCATAACGTTAGAAACGTAACTGAGAAAGAACGCGGCAAACTCGAGTCGTTTATAAGCGCGTAAAAAAAAATATAGAGATCATTATCGATTATTATTGACCGTCGCTGTCGACCGCCACGTTTTGCGCGCTCGCGATTTCAGCAATCGCGAACCTTGATCACGAGAATAACCGGTCGACATTGGTCACGTGCTATGTCTGGAAATGCATGGAAGGAAAATTTTTGCATCGCTCGCAATGACTTCTCGGAGTCTTCTCAGAGTTGCCACCGCCGTCGCCGCCTCGTCTACTACGCTCTAGATATTGGCGACGAGGCCGATATCGTTACCGCGATTTCCAGCGGCTAGAAAACGGATCGGCTTTGCATACAGATCGCCCGTTAATAGCATGCTGCTTTCTACTTAAACGTGGGTGAGAGGGACGCTGGAAAAACCGTGAGCGAATAAAAATCGCGCGCGTCCTCGGATTTCCGTAAATGCGCCGCTCATATGATCGCAATTTATTTTCGATCCTTACGTCGTTAACGACTTTAATTACGGTCTGATATATATGGGTGCTTTCCAGCAACGTACACAGGCGACACTGTGTAACACAGTGAATCATTTCATCCTTGTTGTTTGCCAATGTTAAACAAGGATGAAATGATTCACTGTGTTACACAGTGTCCTTGCTGGAAAGCTCCCTATGATACATTCCTTAAGATATTGGATAACGTAATAAACTTAAAATAGTATTTTTTATATTAGGATAGGTGACTAGCTCGTCCTAAGCAAATAAGAAGGATAAAAGGCCAAGAAACGAGCAATAAAATAAAGGATGTTGATATAAATAAATAGTTTAATATTTTTTTAATAAAATTCAAAATTGCCAATTTTTTAATCTTGAGACATAATAGTTAGCTGAAGAAGACTCCGTGTAGTCGAAACGTCCAAATTTTGAATTTTATTCAATATTAAACTATTTATTTATATCAACATCCTGTTTTATTACTCGTTTATCTTGGTCTTTTATCTTTCTTATTTGCATAGTATTTTTTATGTGTAACAAATGAAGGTATTTGATTTATGTGTGTAACACGCTCTTACGTTTTACATCAATAATCAGAAATTTTTTTTGCAACATGTTTTAAATTTTCTACAACATGTTTTAAATTTTTCAGTCTTGTAGAGAGATTTTTTAACGAATGCTGTACGCATCGTAAAACATTTCCTTTCCCAAGCTACATGAACGTGATTTCGAATTGAAAGGGTTAATCGCTTAGCGTGACAAGCCGCGAACGGCGACCTAGATCACCATAATCGCGCTTAGATTTGCGTCAAAGAGTGATCTAACAGTATCCCGGGCTGTTGTTCTACGCTCGCTCTCAGATCGCAGATTCACACGCGGTAGAGAGAAGGAGGAAGAGAACCGATCGTTCTTTTTCCGCGTTCAAGATTCCCTAAGAGATTGTTTCTGCTCGCCGAGGCAAATAATTACAAATTACAGATATAAATACAAATGTGATGACGAGGCGTGATGGACGATTAAAAAACAAGAAGTTACCGAAATATATGTTAATTAATACGAGTAAAATTTACGGCTGAAATCCGCACACTCGTACACTGAAAAAAACGATTTTGCTAAAGTATCAAAAATTTAACCAGATACAGATCTGAAAATAATTTTGTTAACTATCAAAAATAACAATGTAGGATGCTCAAGTATAATGATAATGCTGCAAAAAGTTTTGATATTTTAGTAACTATTTTGGGCGTTCTACATAATTATTTTGATGGTCCAACAAAATTATTTTCAAATCTGTATCTGGCCAAATTTTTAGATATTTCAGCAAAACCATTCTTTCCGTGTAAATGTAAAAACGGGTATGACTGAAATGTCGGATAGTTCTACGTGTTAGGGCACTAAGCGTGAGAGTACGTCAAATGTTAAGCATGGAAAGAGAGTGCACACAAGTGTAAAAAGAGAACGGGAAGCAAGTGGGAACGTTAACCATGTACGAACCATTAGCCCGTAGATCCTCCAAGTGCGTCGGTTGGAACTGGGAGTGATGCTGCAGCTGGAAGCCGTAGGCCGGAAGCCAGGGGTTCGGCCCGTTCACCAGGTCCATGTCGGCGGCGGACTCGACGCAGTCCAGGGTCAAGGTCGCCGCGTCCTCCTCCTCCTCCTCTTCCGCGGCGTTGATGACCGCGGGGACGACGGCGACGCTCGTCGGCGTCATCAGCGTCGCCGTCGCGCTCGAATCGTTCCCGCTCATCGTCGCACGACGACGACGACGAACCCTCGCCCCGTCGTCCACGATCGGCACCAACGATCGTTAGCCGCTCCGACGAACTGTGAACCACCCCCTTCTCCACGCCTCTCCTTCATATCCCTCCGCTACGAGTGCGGCACCGGAAGACGCGCCGCTTCTTCCCGACCGGGGGTCGACGGCGAACCGACCGACCGACCAACTGATTCGTCAGATTCGGCACGATTTCGGCATGATCCAGACACGGACGTTGAACCCTCTTCCCTTCGGCCTCGCACGCACTGGGGACCACTGAAACGCAAACGGGACCCGGGTTATTGTTAATCAAGTGGGATTGAGTCTATTTTTAGATTTGTCAGAAAAAATTATGGGGAGGGCAGATTTGCCCGCGCCGTTCGTCTCGCGATTCCTCCGTGAAATTCGGAGCAAACTTTTTTTCCTTCGCAAACATGCCCGGAATTCTTGTATTACGGTATTCTTGGACCTCGCACGGGTCTTTCGAGACTTCGCGATATCTTTCGGATTGCCTGGCCTTTGAACTTTCGAGAGATTTATGATCTCGGGATCTTTACGAGATTTTCCCGCAGAACGCCGAGACCTCCCCGACGTCTAAGAATGTTAAGACTTCTATATCCTTGACTTCCTCGAACCCCCGGGGGGCCCCTCAAACTTTCTCCGGCGGTACTCTCGGACCGCGAGATGCTCGGACGGGAAGGAATTCGCGATGGAATCCGTTCGCGATTCATCGGCCGGGAGGGAGCCGCGAGTACTCCGAGCGAGTACTCGGGAGAGAGAGATGAAAGGGAGATATCCGCGATAGGGGCACGTCTTAACGAGCGCGTGTACCCTGGGCGGGCGTTAAATATTGCCGCGAGCCGCGGATTTACATGACACCGCCGGCGAAGGGGAATCCTCCGCGCAGGTGGGAGTTACGTTTGTGTGTAATTGGATAAAGATCGGCTCGGGTCGTCGCCCTTACCTTCCCTACCCGGTCGCCCCTTTCCTCACGATTCCACGGCCGGCAGAAATTTTATTACCGTCGTATTTCTTTCGGCGCGGCAGACCGAACGACTCGTTGCATACGGCGCGCTCTCGATGATCTTCCCCGGTAAATCATCGTGAAGGAATGCCGGGTGGAAAAGGACTCGAAAAATACACGGGAGAGAGTCGACGCTGCAAACCGCCGCTAAGACTAGAAACTAAAAAAAAAAAGAGTTTGATTTGATTTGAGAAAACTGCCGATATTCCCTTGCCCAACGTTGATTCTGTGATATCGGAATGGCGGGTGGAAAAGAGCTCGAAAAATACACAAGGAGAGAGTCGAGGCTGCAAACAGCCGCTAAGACTACACGGAGAAAATTTTTTATTAAAAATTACTATGTATGGCAGCAGCCGTGGACCATGCTGGAATTATAAAAATTTTTACTATGTTTTCACAAATGAGTTTAATAATTATTAATATAATAACATAGTAAAAATTTTTATAATTCCAGCAACGGTCCACGGCTGCTGCCATACATAGTAATTTTTAATATAAAATTTTCTCCGTGTAGAAATTTTAAAAAAAGTTTGATTTGATTTGAGAAAACTGCCGATATTCCCTTGCCCAACGATTCTGTGATATCGGAATGGCGGGTGGAAAAGGGCTAAAAAAAAACACAAGGAGAGAGAGTCGAGGCTGTAAATCGCCGCTAAGACTAGAAATTAAAAAAAAAAGGATTTGATTTGATTTGAGAAAACTGCCGATATGCCCAACGTTGCTTCTGTGATACCTGGGACGGTAATTTCCCGTGATAATACACGACGAGTTCTGTAGCAATACATCCGCGAGTATCGGGCAGAAAATTTCTCATGTATTATAGGAAATTACTATTTGATGCACGTGTAGCTGCAACGATCATCGAGAGCGGGGTAAACAGTGCAAAGAGAATTCCCGGCCGACCCGTCTCCGCTTCCTCCATCCAAGCGAGATGCGCAACGAGGCGAGAGAAAAGAGTGCGATCGCACTCGCTGCGAGTGCACTCCCGATCGAGATAATCGCTATCGCCGTTCGCACGGAACGCTCCGGCAGCGTCCTTGGCGGAATTATTTCAAAAGCGTGGAAAGTACCGCGATCGCAAAAGAGAACCGGAAACCGTTCGCGTTCACCGATGAAGGATCAAAGGACGCATGACTCATTTATATTCTTGGAAAACCACGTCATTCCATTTTTCACAAGTATTTAAAACACGTGCAGCCTCGCGAATTTTATCTTCTCTCTCTCTCTCTCTCTCTCTCTCTCTCTCTCTCTCTCTCTCTCTCTCTCTCTCTCTCTCTCTCTTTCTCTCTCTTTCTTCCTATTCATTACCGATTAACGGAGCTGAACTTAATCCTCTTTCAGGCATCGCGGCCGCTCTAATCGGCACTCCGATCGTGCGCGTTATCGGAGCTTAGAAGATGCAGCCGAGCGTGAATATCGATCGGATATCGATCGCTCGAGCCACCGTTTGCCTCCGCGACGACCGCGTCGCGGAAAAATCGCAGCCGCAAGACAAGCGACTCCGAACTGCATCGCGCTCCCTCTCTCTCTCTCTCTCTCTCTTCGTTGCACCTTACGCATCACCGTGTATTTACGGCACGCGTCTGGCTACACGCGGACACTTTCACTTTACGTAACTTTATTCACGGCGGCGGCTAAGGGCGACGAACTTTGACTGCCGCGCCGAAATCCTTCTCGGTATATACGTCCAGGAAAATTCCGTTAACGTTAACAAAAGTCCTCGGATTTCTTTAAAATATGAATCCGCAAGAGTTTTCTCGAATCACTTGACGATTTAAGAAAACGTAAATTGTACAGGAATCTTGGAGAAGAATCTGGAAAATAAAAATTCCGAGGATCGACAGTCCTGCTGAGTTTAAAGGGCTTCAACGCGTTCGAGGTCACGACTCCAAAAAGGGAATGGTTTTCAGACTCCCGTGGAGTCCACGGGAGTCCGAAACGACCCTAAAGGAGACAAAGTGCAAGACAGAGAGAAAAAAGAAACAGTTGTCATCGAGAGAGATCGCGGCGGAGAGAAAAGGAGAGACAGGTAGGACGCGTAAACAGACATCATACAGTATGAGAAGGAGAGAGAAAGAACGGCGTGGAAACGTGTGCGCGCGCGCACTCGCAAGAGAGAAGAAAAAAGAGACGGACGCCGCTAGGCGCGATGAAGACGAGGATACGGAGAATGCACGCACCGCGCACTTCTCCGGCGAGTGCGGCGGCGCGGCGGATATCTACCTGTCAGCGTGCATTCCACAATCCCACGATCCGCGTGCTGTCGGCTCCGGCGCGCGCGTTTCCGCTCGTAGCTCCGAGGAGCGTAAACTCTTCGTGTCCGCCGCCGATTCCACCGCGCACTCTCGCCGCGCCTCACCACGCACTCTCCGGCGCGCTCGACGCACTCGGGCGCGACACACAACTACGGCGCACTCTCGTCGTCGTCACTCCCCTTCGTCACCCACCGGCGCGGCGCGGCGCGGCGCGGCGCGGCGCCGCACGAACGGGCGAGCGACGTCAAACCGGTGACGTGCCGCGACGCGCGAATATGGCGCGCGCACTCACCGTCGATCCGCAGGTTCGATCGCACGCGCACGAGGCGAGATGCGGGAAACGTGGCCGCGTGAGGAACTCCGCCGAGAACTCGCTGGGGGAGATCGCACTCTCGGTCGCGTGTTCCCGTCTGTTCGCCGCGGCTCGCCACTTCGCTCCCGTCCTGTCCACCTTCCGTCACTCGCTGCCGAGCTTTTTGTTTTTGTTTCGCGACGCGAAACGACGGCGAACGTGCACGCGCGCACGGCACTCCAGACCCGACCGGAACGGGACACGACACGACTACTCAGCTTTAAGCACCGCGGGGTAAATACTACTACAACGAAACGTCGCCGCTCCGCTCTCGCCCGCGGTACGCGGCGGCCACGCCGGCCAATCCCCACCCGAGCCGCGCCACCACGTGGTAGGCGTCGCGGCCAATCGCGCGCCGCGGAGCAGCTCAATGGCGGCGTACGCGAGGCCATCTCACGGCTGGATCGCGCTCGAATTCGGCCAGCAATGCCAGCATCGATCGGTCGATCGTACGATCGCACTTGGAGACGAATCTCTCCGATCGCTTGTCGCGACACGTATAGACACATGCACTCCTTTCGCACCTGATATCTCGAGAACATTTATATTACAGGATGTTTAATTATGTAAAAAATTCCCTGAGAACTCAGATTTCCCAGGTATTTTTATTAAAAATTCCAGGCAAGATTAGAGAATTTTTAAATGCAATTTTCAAATAAATTTATTTTATTATACATTTTAATATTTCTTCTGCTCAATGGCTGCGATCATTTGATGCTACAAATGTTTTGAAGCGTTTAATTAACCAATCAGAACAAAGAATTCTGTTAATTGTCCAATAAAAAAATGCTTCAAAGCATCAAGTGGGTCGCAGCCCTTATAGTCTTCCACGAGACTATACCTATCCTTTTCTACAATTGAAGCCACGAAACCTATAATATATGGAAGGTTTACTACAGTATAGTGTGAATACTCTTTTCTGTATTGTCTTCTACTATTACCCTGATTTTTTAAATAAAAACTCGCGAATCACACGAGAATGTACGTGAATATACACGGATATGTAAGCCAAATTTATTGCTAATCAATTGTCGACATTCTGCATTATCAAAAAAAAATTATAGAAATTATTTTTTCAGAAAAAAAACAGAATTTAAATTTAATAGTAAAATTCCAAAAATTTCCTTGAATGCTAATAAAATTCCATGAAAATTGTGATTTTCAAGAATAAAAAAAAATCTCCTGAAAATTTCAGGTTTTCCAGGTTTTTCCAGGTAGTAAACACCCTGTATTACCTTTTTACAGGACCATGCAGCATGTCCCGCCGATTTCGAATAAACTGCTTAGCCGCGATGAACAATAGGATTAGTAAACCTTTAGCTTTTTGCTTTAAACTAAGTAATTTGTGGTAAAGAAACGTTTCCTGCGCTGCCTTCCCAAGCAGCACAAAATATTGGGCCAACGTTATTTTTCCAGCGGCCAACAGTTGGCCAACTATTAATTGCTACTCGGGTTAAGCCCTAAACTTTATAGTTAGGATATGACTAACACTTGAAGCTTAAGAATTATGACTTCAGGCAACGTGGTTTTTTCCGGAATTTACTTGGTTTAGAGCATAAGGCTGAAGGTGCTTGCTGCACCTATTGTAGATCGGGACCTACGCGACTGGAATTACTAACGAGCCGCTTTCATGTCGCACGAAGCGTGTCGGTCCTAATGAGATTCAGTGGCGCATTGGTATCCCACCCACCATCGCCACAGTCGTCCGAATGAATCATCGACTCTCGTTACATCATTATTTACTTAACTCCTCAAATCGCACGCATTCCTGACTAAATTAACTCTTGAGATAATATTTATTTTCGAAATAATCGGATTCTTGACGTAGCCAACTTGCGTCGCCGAACGTTCTTCAGAGGGGGAAGGGGACCATCGATCGCATCGATCGATCGTTCGCCACGCGATACCCCGCGGCGACAACTTAAAATGTAGCCTGGAGAGAACTTGACCCTGCGGCCGTGAATTCCGATTCTCTTGATATTCGGTGTCGGTGACCCGGCTCCGAAAGAAAACAATTCCAGACCCGTTACGCGTTCGTGTCGTTCACCCGAATCGCCAAGATCGCCCGAGCCGAATTTCGGGATCGTCGAAGCTATCGATCACTCTTGGCACTTTCGTTCTCCATCTCGCCTCACCGGCTTCACCTCAAGCGAGTGCCTAAAACTCGTGTCACAATACGCATTGGAGATTGGGATTGCGAATTGGAGATTAGAATTTGACTAATCAGAACGAAAAGAATGAAGTTTAATCATTTCCACCAATGTAGATGAAATTTAATCTCGGTTTAACTTACTCTTTATCTTTTTCTAATTTTACGTCCATTTCCACCAGTGTAGATTAACTTTAATCTCGGTTTAACTTACTCTTTATCTTTTTCTAATTTTTAGAACTAGAAAAAGATAAAGGCCGGTATTCATAGTCGGTTCTTATATTTAAGATCGTCTTAAGTACAATCTTAAGATGTCTTAAACCAATCACAGAGCCGTATTAGTGTCTTAAGACGTTACTTAAGACGGTCTTAAAATAAGAACTGACTATGAATACCGGCCAAAGAGTAAATTAAACCGAGATTAAAGTTAATCTACATTGGTGGAAATAGGCCTTAGAACTAGTAAGTTAAACCAAGATTAAAGTTAATCTACATTGGTGGAAATGGACATAAGATTATCTGATTGATCGAATTCTAATCTTCAATTCGCAATCTTCAATCTTCAATGCGTTGTCTGACACAGGCTTAACGCACGTGTGATGCGACAACAACGTTCTGCGAATAATTAAAACGAAATGAGAGACTCGTGGAAATTCGTAGAAGTTTATTACAATGCTGCTTGGTCTTATCTATTTCAGATTTCGCGCACTCGCGAATACTCTTCCCTCGTGACAGAACTCTTGGAACTCTCAGACGAGCAGGAGGATTAGTAAACTCGCGCCGAACATCCTCGCGAGGAGTACCAATCGACGTCCGCATCGAGCATCTTGAGAAGCAACATTTCTTACCTCGGTCTCTGAAAGATTTTTTTACAATGTGAGATCAGTGAAACGTTCGATCGAAGCTCGTCGATGGAAAGTTGGAATAATGCTAGAGTTAAATAATGTTACATTTCGCATGATTTCGATTTAAGCGCTACGCAAGGGCAAGAGGGGCATTTGCCTCACTCCTGGAATTAACAAAAAATCAAATATTTGCTCTCCCTTTGAATAAAGGAAGGGCAAGTTGTGCTAACTTTGCCGATCTCTGCCCTAATCCATAGGATTAGGTATATAATTTTCAACAAAAGGTGTATAAATTTCATTATAAGTATTTTAATTCTGCAAGTAACATTTTGAATCATGTCCCCTCCTAGAAAAAATCCTGCGGACGCCTTTGGCGCTACGCGATCGTTACTCGCAAGGTGTCTGTTATCTACGGGGAAAAAAAGAGGAAAAAAGGACGCGGTGCTCTCCTCGCCCCGATGCGTCCTCACCGTATTCATAATACTGCGACGGTTCCGTCGGCTCGTCCTCGCACTCCTCGGTGGCCGATCTGATCCTCATGACTTCCTGCCCCTCGCGTTCATCGGTGGCCTCACCCCCGAGCGGCACGTAACCGGACCTCGCTACGCGATTCCTGGCGGCGGCGACCGCGACCTAGAAAACGCGGCAAGAGTTTCGTCCTTCAACACTAACCATAATCGTAGACCTCGTCGGGTTCCTCGTTCACCGTTTCTTCCTCGTCCTGCTCCGCGGCCTCTTCGTCGGCACTCTCGTCGTCGAACTTGTCCTCTTCTTCGCCCTGGTTTTCCTCTTCCTCCTCCTCCTCTTCATCATCTTCGTCGCCCTGGTGAAAAAAATTCTCATCATATCTTATAATATTTTTAAGAATTTGACATATTTTGAATTTATGAAGATTTCTGTGTGAAAAAATACTTTAAACTTTTTCAGATTTTATAAGTTTTCTTCAGAAATTATAGAATGAAAAATCTTAGAAATCTTATATATATATATATATATAAAATATTTCAGAATTCACATGTATGAAGAATTCTAGAAAAGATGTAGACTTTCTTGATACTTCTGAAAAGTGTTCCAATTCGTATAAAAAAATCGGAGAGATTTTCTAAAAAGTTATAAAATTATACAGAAATACTGAAGAATTCTGAAATTTACTTAAAAATTCTGAAAAATTATATTAAGAATTCTAAGAAAAATTTTCACCAGGGCGTTCTTCACGATTGACGAACGATAAGACCTGCCCTCGTCGAGCTTGCTTCGAAGGTGTCGGTGTCCACGTGCGTTGTAATCGTGGCTGCGGTATGCCTGCTTAGCTCTGCGTGGATGTTCGAGAAGACGGCGTTGCGGTGGCTGCACGAAACCCCCGTAAAAAACGGGCTCTATATACGAAGCGTGTCCGTAGCTATTTTTTGTAATTACGGCCGACGCGAGCGGTCTCGGAGAGTCGCGATCAAGACCGTTGCCGGCGGTACGAATGCCCGACAATATTAAAAGCGTCGATAAAAGAGCGAACATAAGCATAGCCTGAGCCTTGTCATCATCGATCGTTGTCGACCCGATTGAACGTAAGCGCGATTAGATCAATTGCACGCAATAAAGTACAATCGCGAACCGCTCGAAGTAGCTCCGTCATATCTGTCATGAATAAAAATACATCTCGTCTTGTAATTGTACATGAAAATATTTTATTCTTTGTATATAATAAAATATATATCCTATTAAAATAAATATTATATCCTAGAATATAATCTTGTATTTTGTAATTGAAGAATACTTAAATTTTCGGCAGTGAACCAGTTTTCTTATGACAATGTAATAATGTAACAATTCTTTTTAATCAATACAGAATATGAGTATATATGTACGCGGTATGTGGACAGTCAATGAATCTAATACAATCTATCGTTTTTTAAATTTGTTTTCGAATTTAAGCAGGATTTCTCTCCAGGAACGTTTTCGTCACGATATCAGGGCGACATTGACTTAAGATTATGTAATCCATACTGGTGCAACCCACCACGGGACATCTGTGAATATAATACAGACATAAACGCTATAGCGCATATATCCCAACATTTGGCGTTGCGTGAAAAACGTACCTAGTGTTTTTGTTCTTTTCTAGCATCGCGACAAGGCTTTCTCTATCGTACACATGACCGCAGACTGCATTTCTCACAGGATCGGTCATTCTCGTCTTCGAAATTGGATCGATCACATTTATTTGACTGCCTGTCAGCCGTAGATCAGCATCAGGGTCATCCACTCCATTGCTCGATGCAGCTTCATTGGCTAGATAATTACAGATTCATGTTAATCTCACAATCAGAGGAAGGAATACGTAACAAAATGATAAACTTCAAGCGAGCTGAGATCTCCATTACCTTGAAGCAGGCCTTCGATCTGACGGTCATACTTTAACAGTCTGTTGTTTTCCAATGGATTAACTTGGATTTCGGATATAGCCTTTCTATATTCCTGATACAAACAATAGCGAGTTCATGTAAATCTCAGAAATCAAATTAATAATTCTTTGTCCTAAGCCAGCAGAAAAAAGCATCATGTGCCGCTAGCTTTAGGTGGTCATTACTTTTGTTACGTCTTCCACTTTTCTTTCTGGCTCGTGCTCGGACAAGTATTCCAGCTGTTCTCTGATCTCATTCGCAGCCTTTATTCTCTCAGACTCCTTACAATTCTTCATTAAGGAATCTCTTAACTCCTTCAATTTCTTCTGTCCTTCTTCGTCATCTAAAAACACATCATAAATATTTTATTTTTTTACGAGAGAGAGAGGGGGCTTATCTTAATCTGCATTGCACTTGGAGACGCAACATTGACTACGTTTACACGGCCTGATTTACGCCGAAGAATTATAACATCGATGTATTATCCAATCCAAAATTTGTCTTGTTTTAATCATAATGATCATTTAAATATGAGCCTCTTTTGATACTTAAACTACAATTTCTAGTATACATAATTAAAAGAGATTGATTCAAATATTTAGAATATCAAAATAGACTCGTATTTAAATAATCATTATGATCAAAAAAAGAAAAATTTTGGATCGGATAGTACATCGATATTACTTCGGCGTAAATCGCGCCGTGTAAAGAGAAAAAAAAGAAAAACAAGAGCAAGAAAAACTCTAAAGTGTGGAGAGGAGCACCCGAAAGATAAACTTGTTCCTAACCTTACTAAAATCTCACCGTAATATTTCATAATGTTCCCCGCCGTTTTCACGAAGCAATCGTCAAGTTCTTCTATCATCGGCGTGGACTGTGTCATTTTCGTACGATCTTATCCTTGTTTTGGAGATATTTGGAGATACCGATGCCACAGGCGCCGAATTTCCATCCAATCCCTCTGACCAATAAACTGATTCCAGATTCTGTAACTTTAGGCTGCGTTCGGAAACGTCACCCGAGTGCCACTATGTAGCATTTTATCCTTGTTGTTCACCGAATGCTAAACAAGGATAAAATGACACTTGAGATACCTCGGGTGACGTTTTCGAACGCAGCCTAGTTAGGTCGGTTCTACAATAGGGGGTGCATTCCGTTTCTCGCATGATGCGCATGATGGGGAGCGGTTCAATTGCGCACAGTACGATTGCACACACCACTCACAGCGACGGGATCATGGAGTCTTTCCGTTGTATCAACCAATGAGATAATTTTATATTATTTTATATTTTATTAGCCAATCAACCTTGTGGGCAATTGAAGGCCTCTCCGCATGATGCATTATTTATCCTTATTTAGAGCCGTTCTACAGTAGTCTAGTTTCCACCGAAGCCTTCAATCTGGTTCTACTTCGGTGGAGATCCATTAGAAATTCTGTTTTTAATGGAAGTAGAGTAGTAATGGCCGCGTTCAGCAGACTTAACAGTTGAGCAACGTTACTAGATTTATCTATATTATATTTTCATTAGGCGTGTTCAAGGCCTAAACACACACTTTTCCGTAATACGTAAACGTAAGATTTCGACCAATCGCGTTGCTCGATTCGGCCGTCCGTAACAGAATCGAGCAACGCGATTGGTCGAAACCTTACGTTTACGTATTACGGAAATTGTGTGTTTAGGCCTTCAGCAGACACAATTGTTCAGTTCGTCTTATCAACACTCTGCGTTGATTGGTTGATTCTAAAAGTAAGAGCCAATCACGTTCGATTGCTACTGAGCGGCTTGGTCTGCTGAACGCGACCATTGGCTGCGTTCAGGAGACATAACCGTTGAGTGAGCAATCAAACGTGATTGGTCTTACTTCTGGAACCAACAAATCAACGTCGAGTGTTGACAAAACGATGCTGCAACGGTTGTGTCTCCTGAACGCACCCATTTATTATTGGCCGCATTCAGCAGACTCAACAGTTGGGCAACATTACTAGATTTTCCGCTGAATCTCGACGTTGATTTGTCGGTTCTAAAAGTAAGAGCCAATCACGTTCGATTGCTACTAAGCGGTTTGTTCTGCTGAATGCGCCCATAGAAAATCTAGTAACGTTGCTCAACTGTTGAGTCTGCTGAACGCGGCCAATGAAAAAGATTAGTTGCGTTTCCATCGACTTAAATATGGTTCTACACCGCATTAGTTGCGAATTGAAGGTTTCGGTGGA
>NJRQ01000651.1:0-15059 GCA_003063805.1 Aphaenogaster ashmeadi
ATTGGTCAATTTCTTCCGACACGACTTACGACATCCAATGTAGACCCAGCCTTAACGACAGTGGTCTAGTTTCCACCGAAACCTTCAATTCGCACCTAATGCGGTGTAGAACCATATTTAAGTCGATGGAAACGCAACTAATGCTGGATTCACACTGCATCCGACGTCCGACGTACGACGTCCGATATCCAATAGGAGAGTTTGTTTTCTAGAGACTTTAACTAACGATATTATGCTGGATTCACACTGCATCCGACGTCCGACGTACGACGTCCGATATCCAATAGGAGAGTTTGTTTTCTAGAGACTTTAACTAACAATATTAAAGTCTCTAGAAAACAAACTCTTCTATTCGATATCGGACGTCGTACGTCGAACGTCGGATGCAGTGTGAATCCAGCATATTCTTTTTCATTACTACTCTACTTCCAATGGAAACAGTATTTCTAATGGATCTGCACCGAAGTAGAACCACTTCAGTGATTGAAGGCTTCGGTGGAAACTAGACTAGTGTCGTTAAAAGTTACAGAATAGGGGCCGGTATCACCATCTCCGATTAACTTGATCCTCCGATTAAACTCACTCTTCGTCTCTTTCTAATTGTTCAGTTAGAAAGAGATGAAGAATGAGTTTAATCGGAGGTGGTGATACCGGCCCTAGGCCTACTGGGATCCCGATTGGGCGCATTCAGCAGAACAAACCGCTTAGTAGCAATCGAACGTGATTAACTCTTAGGGCGAATTCACACCTTGGCAGAATAGCGGAAAGCGGAAAAGCAGAAGCCAATGAGAAGTGGCACTCAGTTGCTCAGTGCAACTTAGTGCAATTCAGTGCAACTCAGTGCAACTTAGTGCTTCTTCTCATTGGCTGCTGCTTTTCCGCTTTCCGCTATTCTGCCAAGGTGTGAATTCGCCCTTACTAACCAACAAATCAACGTCGAGATTCAGCGGAAAATCTAGTAATGTTGCCCAACTGTTGAGTCTGCTGAATGCGGCCAAAGATTTCGGCGGTTGGTGGTTTTCAGCCTGCTCGTCATTGCGCGTTTGGCGGCAATTCAGTCCGGAATGGTCTGATGGGTCTGACCGTTATCCTTGAACATCTTTGATCGAAACGTGTCTCGCGAACACGTTCTTCCATCGTCTGTCCTAAATAATCCTGACAACTTCGAGGTCGTTGGCTCTCGTTTAAAGGCTTCACGTTGCGAAAATGGACGAATCTATTCATGAAAGCTCGAATGCGATTGATTCTGTATGCGAGAAAGGCTGGCCGGACCCCTCAGGTAAATTTATTCCATTTTTATCGGTATTAAAAGAAAACTTGGGTATTTATGTTATTTGCATATATTATATTTATAAATACATAAGTAATTTATAAATGCATATATGTATTTGTATGTATATAGTGTGTATGTGCATATATATATGTAGTATATATATATATATATATAGATAGTCTTTTGTTAAATTCTTCCTTCTCAACGAAAAACCAGATATGTGTATTAATATTTAGCATTTATAAATATATAATAAATACATATATATATATATAGTCTTCTTTTGTTAAATTCTTCCTTCTCAACAGAAGACCAGATATGTGTATTAATATTTAATATTTACATATGTACATATAAATATATATGTATATATATATTTATAAATACTAAATATTAATATACATATCTAATTTTCCATTTAGAAGGAAGAATTTAGCAAAAGAAGACAATAGAGTTTGTTTTCTTTTAAAAAAATATATTTACATACTCCAATGACAGTCTAAAATGTTCTTTTTTTTATATAAGATACATTGATCGCCAGTGATGTCAAGTTTAATAACGCTCCGTTGGAAGAAGAGAAGAAGGAGACAAGAAAATCTACAAGAAGTGAAACTATGTTTAAGAAGAAACAAGAAATAGAGGCATATAATAATGAAGCTCATGAACAAAGATACAAGCGATTAATGCATTTATTGAAGAAAAGCAAATTTTTCTCGCCCTATCTGATAAATAAGGTTGAAGATGATGAAAATAAAAAAGAAAAGGTCACCAGGAAGAGGAACAGGCATATTCCTATTAATGATGAAAATGTACCACCAACAAAGAAGATAAAAAGAGTTGATATAGAAAAATATAACATACAAGAATATATATCTACAGTGAGTAACAAGATTTGGATAGTGTGAATAATACTATTTAATTATACAGACAATTTAAAGTTTATCAAATTTTTTATAGGTAAAGAGAAAGGTACAGGCCAAGGGAAAAAAATCTAAATTTCCAAAAGGAAAGAAGAATTTGAGTGTAGAAGATATAGAGGACGAATTATCTCAAAATTCAGATATAGAGGCAGAATTATCTCTAAATTCAGATACTGAAACGGATTCGAAAGCAACTGCCAGCAGCACCGCTGTTGTACCGAAATATTTTTGTGGCAATCTACGCGATTATCAGCAAACGGGTTTAGAATGGTTGAAGTTGCTTTATGACAATGCCTTAAGTGGCATCTTGGCTGATGAAATGGGACTTGGGAAAACGATACAAGTGATCGCCTTGTTGTGTCATCTTATAGAGAAGAAACAGGCAGGACCTTACTTAATAATTGCACCTCTTTCCACTATACCAAATTGGCTGCTAGAATTTGAAAGATTCGCTCCTGCCCTACCAGTCTTCTTATTCTATGGCACGCAAGATGAAAGATTAGCTGTACGTAGGAAAGTTGAACGTACACACCATGTCGCAGATGGTTGCAACACACTGCCTATTGTAATCACTACATATGAAATGCCCATGCATGAAACTAAGTTTTTTCAATCTCAAAACTGGAGATACATCATAATAGACGAAGGACAAAGAATAAAAAATCCCAACTGTAAACTAGTCAAGTATGTGGCCATTACAAACTGATTATATTAATTAAAAACAAATCAATGATGTATTTTGAGAATTTTTTCAAAACTGATTACAAGTTTAGTAAAATAATAAATATTTCAATTGATAGACACTTAAAATATGTCTAATTTTGAAAATGGCTTTATCAGTTACTTGAACTTTTGTATCTCTTAAAGTTAAGATTTATTATATAGCATTTATTTTGTAGGATACTGAAAACCGTACGATCCATGAATAGGCTGATATTAACTGGAACTCCGCTTCAGAACAATTTAGCTGAATTATGGTCCCTTTTGAATTTCCTATTACCAGAAATCTTTGATGATTTGGGTACTTTTGAGTCATGGTTCGATGCTAAAGAAATTCAGCATCAGCACGGCACTGAAAAATTTTTGAAGCAGGAAGAAGAGAAACATGTGATATTGTCGTTACGCGAGATTCTGAAACCATTTATGTTAAGACGGATAAAAGCTGATGTTTGTCTAGACATTCCACCTAAGAAAGAGTTGATTGTTTATGCGCCGCTCACGGAATTACAACACGACTTGTACAAGGCGGTATTAAATTACGATTTAGAAGTGCTGAGTAAAATCGAGACACCGGATCTGCTTATACAGACTGTAAATGGCGAAAGACCGAAAAGACTGTGCGCTTTGAGAAGTAAGTACGGATCTATCGGAAACAAATCCCAGAATGAAGTATCGAATTCTTCGTTACAAGAAATTGAAAATAACGAGTGGAAAGTAATGAAATCTGAATCTGTGGAGCAAAAACAGTTATCGAAATGGAAACAATATACTGACGTTACAGAACGTAATAGAGACTTTCTTGTCCGCATTCAGTTTCAAATCAGAGGTAAATGTTGCATTAACGCTATATTGCACATAATTTCGATCCATATTTTATATTGTTATGTTATTTCGTTATTTTTATTTATATTTTCTAGTCCCAATGTATAAAAAGATAGTAAATCATCCATACTTGGTTCACTGTCCGTTGGATCCGACCGGTTTACCGAAAATCGACAACGATTTGATTAAATCCTCCGGTAAACTTTTAGTATTGGATGCTATGCTGGCGAAACTTAGAATGCAGGGTCACAAAGTTCTATTGTTTTCGACAATGACTCTGATCTTAGATATGATTGAAGACTATCTCTTATTACGAGATTTCAATTATGTGAGATTAGACGGCCTCACTAAAATTGAAACAAGAAAAAAAAATATTGATGAATTTAATAACGATCCGAATATGTTCCTATTCCTTATATCAACTAGAGCCGGTGGAGTTGGATTAAACTTAATGGGTGCCGATACAGTTATTATATACGACAGTGATTGGGTAAGTTAATATCATTCCACATTTGCTGATATCCATATTCATGGTTGCCTTTTTACGCTTACAGAATCCACAAGTGGACATACAAGCCATGGCTCGATGTCATAGGATAGGGCAAACAAAACCCGTAGTTGTCTACAGGCTGTGTACTAGAGGAACGATTGATGAAGCAATTATTAAACGATCTGATGCTAAACGTATTTTGGAGAAAATGGTTATCTCAAAAGACTTGCATTCATTCAATAGAGATGCTTTGCTCGAGTTAAAGCGGCTGATGACAACCAAAGAATACAAAGTTGTTACATCTGAAAAAGAAGGTAAATTCTTGCCATCACATATTGTCCAAGTAATAGATGTATGTAAAGAATTGCTGGAACTAACAAATCGATCTTGTAGTTTTTACAGAGGCGGAGCTGAACAAAATATTAGATAGAAGTGATATGATAATTAATGACGCACAAAATTCTCAAGGATAGGAGAATATATACTGTATTAATAAGGACAAGTTATTTTTACGAAATGACAAATTGATAAACGAGTATTACATGTATTTTACACATAAAATGTTGAATACAAATTAATATCAAACAATATGAACAATGAGTTATATACTCAATTTTATATTTTGTAAGTTATTTATTCATTTTCTTAATAAAGCATTTTAATTTCAAAAGAAGTTAAAATCACTTACCCTATCTCTTATTTAATTATTAATTAATGCGTGAGTTATGGCAGTATATTCTTTTCTTGTATAAAATCACAAAATTTTTCTCAATATTCCTGATAAAACTTCAACCTTTATCAAGATTTATTGATTGATTTGATTTATTTATTTAATTTACGAGTCTTTCCTATTAGAGGGTTCTTGTATTTACAAGATTGGGCTAACCGTTCGCGAAACTCAGCTTCCAGTTTTACATACGTTCCACCTGTTTCAGATACGTGTTATTTACATAAATATTTATGTGCTTTCTTGTTTACTTTCATATGCAGGGTTTCCATAAAGTCAGTTGCTACCCGTATATTTCGGAAACTGCTCAAAATTATGAAAAACCGCGAAACACGTGTTCGATCATTTCGAGGGGCTACTCTTTTAAGGAAGTTGGGGAGGTTGCTTCCCCAAGGGAGGGGGGGCCCAGGAGGATCTCAACTTAAAAATTTCAAATGGAACCCTCTATATTGTAGTATATCATTTGAAAGAGCATAAAAAAGAAAATTTCTGGCGCAAACCAGAGGTCGATACATTGATCCGTTCGGAAGCTATTTAGGGTCAAAGTTCGAAAAAGCCAATTTTTGACCCTAAGTAACTCCCGAACGGATCAACGTATCGACCTCTGGTTTGCGCCAGAAATTTTCTTTTTTTATGCTCTTTCAAATGAGCATAAAAATATAGGGGGTTCCATTTGAAATTTTTAAGTTGAGATCCTCCTGGTGCCCCCTTGGGGGAGCAACCTCCCCAACTTCCTTAAAAGAGTAGCCCCTCAAAATGATCGAACATGTGTTTCGCGGTTTTTCATAATTTTGAGCCGTTTCCGAAATATAGGGGTGGCAACTGACTTTATGGAAACCCTATATAATATAATCGTAATACATATTACACGAGAAACATACCAATAGGCTGTTTAGTTTTATAGCCGTGTTGTTGCTTGTTATTAAATTTCGAAAGCAAATTCTCCGTGACTGTTCTCTTCGTCAGAAGAGTTATCATTTGCGCCGCGGCTCTTTCTTCAAAATCTCTCTGATTGTCTTGGTTGTGTCTTACATTCAAATTCCCACTCCAACATCTACCGTTGCTTCTAAACGATAAAATCATGTATGAACATTTTGCGTTACAAAAATACTTCCTATTTCATCAACATTTATTACTTGTGGCTATTCTGATGCTTTGCTTTAGTTGTCGGTTTCAATGCGCATAACGTATTGGATTCTTCGCTGTAATAAGAGTCTTCGTCTAAACTGCTGTCCTCGTACACGGTCCCGCCATCGTCTTCGTCGTCCTCGTCTGTCATCGAGGAAGTAGGAGACGAAATGTCAGTGGTTACAGAAATACGTCGATAAAGCTTCTGTAAAGATTTTTGCGAATCTTGCGCTTGGAGTAATCGACGAAGTCCCGAACCTCCCCAAATCTTTCCTGTTTTTGGAAGAATTTTTTCTACGTTATAGAATTTCATTTTTTATGGAAAGGGAATTGATTGATAATTTACCGAGCAGACCAAGTTTCGGTCTCTGTGGTACGAGCTCTATGCCGTTCCACCACATTGTATCCTTGCATATCAATTTGCCTGGACGAAGAGACGGATCGCGCGTTACCAACCGTGTGATTTTTTCTGGAAAAAAGAGCTGGGGCGCTTCCAAAGTTATCACTTCTCTATGCGCTGTCAGGATATTTAACATACTTAATTCCTTATCGCCTCTTATATCTGGTATATGTTCCTAAAGAAAAATAAAGACCTTTACATAAGCTATATTTTCATTACATATTTATGTATATTACATTCATTCATATTTAAGAGTAGATTATAAAACAATTACAAAAGGTACATAATGCTATTGCTAACTTTGTATCTGCATCCGCTTTGATTTGATAAAGCTTCAAATCTGTAAGCAGATTGACTACAACACGGGTATCTTCCCAGTGGGAAGGGCATAGGCCTTTGTTGCTCGTTTACGAAGAATTGTGCAGGTTCCGGATGATAACAGCACCAACCGATCTGATGTATCGGGAAGTATATGTTGCACTGCTGACAGAACAAGAAATGGCAGTCTCCCCACAATCTCCAATACACTTTGCGCCAAGAACGCAACTCCGATCGCAAGGCAATAACATAATCATTCAAGGTCCAGGTCAAATCTCTGCAAAGTTACTTTTTAGATATCTTTCATATGTAATATTTATGTTATAAAAATGTATGCGTGTACCTGACATGTTTGCTGTGAACAGCTCCCTTGTTATCGATTTTCATTGCGCTCGGAACGCAAGGCACAAAATCGGAAATCGATTGTATAACATTCTTGCCACATTTTCCACATCTAAACATCATAGCCAATGAACTATAGTGTCCCTTTTTGTTATCTGGAGTAGCCTCCACTAGAGACATGATTAACTTACAGAACAAACGACTCTGAATTTTATCTTTCTTGTCTTTTAACATTTCAACATCCTCGTTAGTAAATAAGTCAGCCAATCTACAAATAATTGTAAACTACAAATAATTTAAAACAGGAAAAGGAAAGAGAAGGCTTTAACATAATCATTTATTACTATTCGACATGATAATATATCATGCGAAATATATTCTAAAAGTTCTATGACAATAAAACGCATGCCTTGTAAGAAGATTATCGTCTAGACATGTTAAGATTGTTGACGTCTTTAAGATATCTGACATATTGTCGTGACAATACTGAAGACAATTTTCCAAAAGTGGTTCCATTTGTAAAAAGCAAGCAGACACCATAATCGGAATGACGTTATTCGCTTCTAAAACTGGCCATTCTGACTTTTTTATGATATCCTTCTTCACCCATCTCATCAGCCAGTCGAAAATAACCACATCACAATGTACCGATATGTCTATCTCGTCCAGTTTCTGTCCTGCTGTGACGTCAGCAAAATAACACATTTTTTGTATAAGAAGCTTTTGCGGACATCGAAAGTTTTTTCTAATATTTTTATCTTCGTCGCATACATGAATTTCCACTTCACTCCTACGATACAACAAGTATAAAGAAATAAGGTATCATTAAACAAATTTAACATAAGAAATGAATCCATTTATTAAAAATACTTTTAGCTTCATGTAGCAAATGCTTGAGCAAAAAATGTAATTGCAGTTAAAAGACACTTACTCGGATTTCTTGTTTGTCTTATTCTTTTCCTTGTCTCTTTCCTTATGAATTAAGACCTTACTTTCAATTACGTTATTCAAAGAAGAACTTTTTTTAACATCCGCAACAGCAGCAGATTTCTTAATAACAGGTTGCGACAGAGCAGATTTTGGGAGCATGTATGGTAAAACAGAGTCCAGTAATCCTTCGTGCAAAATATCTCTCAGATTTTCCTTCATGACTTTCGCCAAACCGTGTTCACTCGCTTCCGAATGCTCCTTAGCCTGTAATACTTTCCCCTTTTCATTCTGGACTTGACCATCCGATGATTGAGTCGTTTCTTTAATACTAACTCCCGTCTCTAGACGTTTATTAGATGAGTTCTCCACACTGCTAGATTCCTTCGTAGAGCCGTTCTTATTGCACGTGTCGTAAATATTACTATTACAAGATATCACAGAAGAAGACTGTGAGCTTATCGCGCTTTCCGATGTATATGGACTTGCTTCCTTATTGCTTATTGCTTGTGTCATTAGTGCTTGTATAGGATCATATATACTTTTGTTTTGCTGTTCTTGAGTATTAGGTTCGCGGCTGTAACTGGTTGCCTTATTATCCTCGCGCGTTTCTAGGTCTAAATTAATCTTTGCTAACTCCTGCCAGTCGATTTCGCTGTTAGCGCTCAGTATCGTAGCCAGACCTTCGCAACTGTCGTTCACTTGATACGCAGTTCTCATAAATTCGAAGAACGCTCCGATCGTTAACTCAGAGTGCTTGTCTTCCTGGAGGTTTCGTAATCTCTCAGCTAAATTCAAAGTACCCATTATTACTATCATCCAGAAATTTTCAAGTCGTGATCGTGTGACACAACTCAACCCATTCTAGTGCAGTTATTTACTCGACTTGTCGCCGAGCTTCTCTATTTGGTACACAGTTATTAACGTGGCTCAAAGCTTAGCTTTGAGCAAGCAAAAATTGTGCTAACGGCATTAGATGGGGATACAGAGAGAAATCATCAAAACACTTCAAAATAAAGGTGCAGCATCCAGTATCTAATTTCGGTGCGATCTAGCATACCAGTAGGTTTACATATACCTTCGTTGCTCGTCGAGGCACATGCTCTTAATATTGTACTTGCGTTCAAGACGATATTGTTAACGTTCTGTGACTCCATGTCTTTAAGAGATGCGATTCAGCTTTATTGTAAAGGTTACTTGTGCGTCAACACAAAATTTCACGTCAATATACCGTATTCTGACATACAATTATATCGCAAAGATTATGAAAATCATCACAACAATTTTAATAGAAAACCGAAGAATTGTTTAGAATAATTATGGAATATTATACACTCGGTGTCAGGAATCATCAAGAATACCTTCACTTTTTACACTCCAATAAAGCCAAGCCACCACATTCCATTCTTGATCAGCTGATCAGCTCACAGCTGTGATTGCCGGTTCCAAAACCCATAAAAAAACGTGTCCCTACTTCTTGCTACGATTGCGTTCTAAAATATATTAAGAAGTTTCCTAATTGCGTTCCAAAACTCGTAAGAAAAATAACGGCATCAACCGCGAATACATACCAACGTCTATTGTTTTTATATGGTTTCAGCTTTGACTATAAATGTGGTTTGTAACCTAAAAAATTACCGCATTGAGTTGGAATGAGTGCAGTCATTAATTATAATACTTTAATTACATTTGTTCATCTTATTAAAACTGATAAATATTTGGCTGAAAATTTTAGTTGAACTGGTAAGAAGTTTAACAATAATTTGTGATTATAAATTTTTAAATATTTTTATTTGTATAATTACATATTTAAAATTTTATTTTATTTTTATAGTTACAGATTTATAGTATTTCTATGTATTTTTACAGGTCCAAGATATTCGGAATTTTATTTCTCATTTATGTTTATGGTTTTAATATTTAATATATACCCCTGATATGGGTGGAGCAAGTGAACTCGATATCTTAACTATAGGCGGAGTCCTGAATGACTCCACCAGGCCTCTGAAAGAGAGATTCCGCGCTCTGTTCACTCTGAAGAATATCGGTGGTATAACGGCGATAGATCAGATCAATGAGTGCTTTAAGGATCCGTCAGCATTGTTGAAGCATGAACTTGCGTATTGCCTGGGTCAGATGCGGGATCCTGCAGCCATTAGTATCTTAACGAGTGTCCTGGAGGACCTGTCACAGGAGCCGATGGTACGTCACGAAGCTGGTATGTGTTTGGCATGTACGAGTCTCATCCGACCTTTAGTAATCTGCTCAAAAAGAAATTAAAAGAATAAAGAACCTATTTTTTGCCAGGGGAAGCACTGGGTGCTATCGGTGAGTTGAGTGTAATTCCACTGTTGGAAAAGTATCGCGAGGATCCTATACCTGAAGTAGCGGAGACATGTGAGTTGGCCCTAAATCGATTGAGATGGTTGGAGTCAAACAATGATGCAAAAGGCTTACAAAAAAATCTATACTCTACCATTGATCCCGCGCCACCGGTGGAAGTAACAGACGTAAGCGTCTTGAAGGATATTTTACTGGATGAAAGCAAGTCGCTGTTCGACAGGTACAGAGCGATGTTTTCACTGAGAAATTTAGGTACTACAGAGAGCACTCTCGCCCTTACCGAAGGTAATTATGTTAGTTTAATCTAAATATCTTAAATCTAAAGGCCTCCGCACAATATAAGGAACAAGGAATTAAACATAGGGAATTGGGATGTGGAAGAAGGAAAATTTTCCTTGTATAATTTTGATTGTGCGGAGGCCTTTAAGATACTATAGATCTAAAGAGACTAATAGCAAGTGCTAACCAACCGTCTCTGTGCAAAGGTTTGAAGGCCGGTAGCGCCCTGTTCAAGCACGAGGTAGCGTTTGTGCTAGGACAACTTCAGGACGAGGCGTCCGTGCCGGGATTGCAAGCATCATTGGAAGATACGGAGGAAAACGAAATGGTTAGGCACGAGTGTGCGGAAGCCTTAGGTTCCATCGCCACTCCCGAGTGTTATGAAATATTGAACAGATATCTCAGCGATAGTAAAAAAGTTGTCCGTGAGAGCTGCGTCATCGCTTTGGACATGTGCGACTATGAGAACAGTATGGAATTTCAATATGCAAATACGGTGGCCAAGCTTCCTACCGCATGAAGATATCTGTCTTTGAAATGTTTTATTTTAATTATATATTATTGTATTATATATATTTTTTCCATCCCGAACGAAAGAAGAGAAATGTAAAGTATTCCCCTAATGTCCATTTCCACCAATGTAGATTAACTTTAATCTCGGTTTAATTTATTCTGTATCTTTTTCTAGTTCTAAGAATTAGAAAAAGATAAAGAGTAAATTAAACCGAAATTAAAGTTAATCTACATTAGTAGAAATGGACATTAGTCATATTACATTTTCACAATGTTCTAATGGAAAAAGCTAAGTAAAGAATTGTTACATTCCTTATATCTTTGACATATTTTCCTTTCCTGTAAATTTCAGTTTACAATATTATTCTATAACTTTACTTTTTAGCTCTGAGACTCCTGTGAAGTTAATGATTATAGTTCTGTAATTCTCACAACATAGTATTCGATAATTAGGAACTAGTAATATGATTAAGAACCGCGGCACCGAATCGATAAAAGACTGCTTTGTTTCCAAGAAAACTAAAATCGGCAGATTGAATCGCGGCGTTGTATGCGGGTGTACCGCTAATAGCAAATGAGCTCGATAAGACTCGCGATACGAAGTACGAACCGGGCATTACAAGCGAAATCGATCAACCGTCGCGCTCCGCCGTTTCTGCATTTGTCGCTGAAACTTCGTTCATTCGAAATTTCTTCCTTAATCGCGCTCGGAAGCGTGTAGCCGCTGGGAATTCCCCGTGATGGAATTTCGAAATTGCCCGTGTTCAATTTCATGAATATCGCGTGCCGCCTCGCGCATTCATTGGCATACATTCGTTAGCTTCTATCACTGCAAGCACACGTGATCCTTCATATCTTCCGCGCATAACAGTCAGCCAAGATAAATATTTTTTCCGCTAATCGTTCCTTACAACGGATGCGCCAGGATAACACTTGGATCGATGGGGAAGGAATTATCGAGAGGAAAAACGTTCCTGATTCTCGAAAGGGAAGAAACTTGACTTGGACTGAATAATGAAGCGATTAATCAGAGTCGGTGAAGCAAGATTGAAGCATTGTAAATATTAGACAACCGGATATAGCTCGTCAAAGCTTCGGCAACTAAGGCACGTGCAAGATGTATGCATTTTGTTCAAACGAAGATATCCGCGCGTTGCAACTATATTGCGTTACCTTCAAACGTAATTTCCAAAATAACGCTGAACGCGTTATGAGATAAAATATTATTGCAATTCAGTATCGCATCTACGTTCCATCGCGTCTATTTTCCATCAGATTAACACGCCGTTAGAATATTTATTCCACCCCTGGTAAAAATTTTTCTTAGAGTCCTTTATATAATTTTTCAGAATTTTTATATGAATTTCAGAATTTTTCAGAATTTCTGTATAATTTATAAAACTTCTCAGATTTTTTATACGAATTGGAACACTTCTCAGAAGTGCTGAGATAGTCTACATCTTTTCTAGAATTCTTTATGCCCAAGTAGAACACGAAAGTCATGATGACGTCAAAATGATGCTAAAATGACGTTTTTGACATCATTTTGAGGTCATCATGATTTCAAAATGATGTGAAAGGCGTCATTTTAGCATTATTTTGATGTCATCATGACTTTCTGTTCTGCTTGGATGTATGTGAATTCTGTGAAATATTCTAAGATTTCTCATTCTATAATTTCTGAAGAAAGCTTATAAAATCAGAAAAAGTTTGATATTATTTCTGAAATCTTCATAAATTTAAAACATAAATTCTTAAAGATATTATGAGAATTTCTTTCACCAGGGACGCACTGCGAAGTGGAAGACAATTCGCTAGAGCGTGCAAAAAATAAATCTTTCACGGCTCATCCCTGTCTTCTCGCGCGAGGATACCCTGACGGTGATTCATTTCTCCCGGTACCCCTCTGTCAAGGTACTTGTAACGCTATACGGCTCGTTGTAAAGTATAAGACGACTCTCGCCAAAGTGGGGGGACGGACGGGGGTGGTCGATATTAACTGCGAAGCAGTTCCTTCCCCAGGTGGAGAACGCGGTGGCGATAGTCACATGCCGGCCGCGGTCGAGTGCGCACTCTCGCCGTTGCACACCCGCGTTCCACCGCCGTTTCATATTAAGTAAGTTCTATTAATTATAATATATTTTTATTATAATATAAAAATCAGAATTTTTCCAAATGCTCATCTTCCTTATTGCATCTTCAATTGCACTTTCCAAGCAACACAAGAAATTTCTGTCGAGCATTTGGCTTTTGCAATTCTTCACGAAGCTTCAGTAATACAAAATAATTCACATAAAAAGCTACATTTTCGCGATACTATTAACCGAGAGACGTCGACCGATTAAATATCTTGAAAATTTCAATGAAGTTTTGAGAAAATGTGTTTAATATTTCGGAAGTTTTTAAAATAGAAATATTAGATATTTAGATATTTTAGAAATACATTACTTCTTATAATCCACAAGCTGCACAAATTCGTTTTTTATGCATTTGCTTCCTTTTCTCTTTTGTTCTTATTATATTAAAGGATTATATGGAATATTTTTAAAATATCTGATTTAAAAAGAGTAATTTTGCGAATAATTAATTTATGAAATATTCTGTTCTCGCTTTAAATAAACATTTTCTGAAGATTGTCTTTCGCGGAAAGATAAAAGTAGAAAGAATTTTTTAATTTCTATGAGATCAATTATAAATCTTCGAAATCAGGGAACGTTTTCAAAGTTCTTACATTCTTTTCTGTATTTCTTAATTCTATAATTAAAATAATCAAGAATAGCGATATTAAGAACAGGATAGAAATAAAGGATCGACCAAAGTTGATCTTCGAAGATCAAGCATAAGATTCAAAGTAACTTCGCAAGATAAAGTTCTGCAAATCCTCTTGAATTATCAAACAGCAAGCTTATGATTAATATCAAGCACAATGTTTCGCGCATTATCTTAGATTGTGCTTTACTAAAGCTTTTAAAAGCACGAGTATTTTAATTATTATCATGCACGTCTCAGGGAAATATAAGGAATACGCACGTTTCCCCACCGTATTATGCAATCGCGTTTCGTGTGTGCTACTTTTTTACGCGGGGTTCATGTCGTGAGAGATTTAATGATAACTTGGCGACTTTCCTCTCGCGAGGCTTTTACCGCTTTTCTTAAAAATACCAGTCTACCCGCGCGATGTCGGGCGCAGTATTTCCACGATAATATTGTTTAAACACTGCCATCGTCTGCCGGCGATCGGAGACGATGGCAGTGTTTAAACAAATTAACGTGCTGCGTCGACATCACGCGGACAGATCGGTATTTTTAGAAAAAGCGGTAGGGTCAGATGGGGACCATGGGGACGTTTCATCCCCATCGAATATATGGTTTCGCTAAAATATCTAGAAATTTGGCCCATTGGCGTAGCTGGGGGAGGGGGGATTTGTGGGATAAATCCCCCCCCCCGAAATTTTAGAACCAAATATGAAAATATGAAAATGAAAGATTGAAAGCCGAGAGAGAAATGAAATGGTAAATGCTTAAAGGTCTAAAAAAAATGTCCTGAACGAATATTGTTATCTTATTTAATTAAAAAAGTTATGAGTTGTTCTGCAATTTTAATTTTTTAAAAATCCCCCGAAATTAAATCCTGGCTACGCCCCTGATTTGGCTAAATATAGTTCTGAAAATAATTTTGTTGGGCCATCAAAATAATTATGTAGGACGGCCAAAATAGTTGCTGGAACATCAAAACTTTTTACAGCATTACACTATCATGTTAGAGCGTTCTTACACAGTTATCACTGAAAAAAATTCTTGGTAAACTTGTGAGATGCATTTAGTATACTTTCTTTTGAGAAGTATTTGATTATTAT